>JALIZH010014173.1:0-122500 GCA_030522465.1 Rhipicephalus appendiculatus | reverse complement strand
GCCAACCTTGAGTTTGAGAGTGGCGCAAATAAATTTGGGCTTTTCAGCACGTAGTATTTGCGTCATGACAATGCACGATTGACAGAAAGATTGTTATTGCCAACATAAATGCAGCACACATCAACTGCAGCGTTTGACTCGCTCGCTATGCATCCACCAGCAAACGCTGTGCATAGCTTATGAAGGCGAAAGCCTTCGATACTTCATCAAACGGGAAGATTGACCGATAGTGTCCTACGTCGGCGGCGTCAGCACGAGTAATGCAAAAAAATCACCATCACGCGATCACGTCACCATATCACGTCATGATGACGTCACAGATTGCCCAAATTTGTGACGTCGTTATGACGTCGTCATGAAGCCTCATAACGCGATGTCACATGATGACGTGTTGCCACGACATGGCAGCTTTGCACAGCCTCCGTTATCGGTGAGTCGATCACGGAGGCAGTGAAAAACCGCGTTAGGTGTAGAAAGTTTTTGGAGCGGGGTGGAGAAAATCAATACATCGACTGACAAGAAGGAGAAGAAGGTAGCTTTCGCCTTCCGGTCATCTTAAAGGAGTGCATAAGAAACCCTGTGATTTTTTAAGTCCAACGTAGCTAAAGAATGACTCATGTATCTGCAGCCCATATTGCAGACGCTGAGCACAGGGCCGACGATCAAGAGGTCGCACGGGAACGTTCTGTGATGGTATCGCACGAGGTAAAAGGCAGCGCATTTTCTATCCTACGGGAGATAATCACCGTTAGCCTACGGGAAGCGCACGCGAACGATCGTCTCAGTGCGCGCTTTCTGCCACTCAACATCACAGCACCGACGCCGTAGCGAAGGTGGTCGTCGCGGAAGTGCTTGTAGTACACACGACTCGTAGCCGATGGCTGCTTGCCGGTTCTTAGCTCTACAGCCCACTCTTCACACAGTTTCTTGTCCCACGGGCACCAGTGCACCGTGCAGGCTTACACCGGACTCGATCTGTTGCGTACGTCCGGCACTGCGGCACCCAGCAGCATATTCATCGCTTTCGGATGCAGTCACTCGAATCACAGTGGGTTCCGTTGTGTTCAAAATGCGAGGAAACCTCCGGATTCGAACAGACCGCAGCGCAGGTGGGGCTTGAAACTCGTTTACAAAGCACGCGGCAGCACTCCACAAGCAGCCGACGCGGCCGCCCGAGACCGCGTGATCCTGCCAAGCACGTCACACCGACGGTGGCGCCGGCTTTTCCAGTGGTGGCCCTCGAGGCCAATATAGTATAGCAAGGATGTGGGAGAGAGAAATGAGGGTAAGGACGAGTGATGTGAGGGTGAGGAGGAGGGAGAGGTCGACGGGAACGCCAGCAGCCCCGCTGTTTGCTCAGGCTTCGCGCCACTAATGTGTCACTGCCCCAATTTTTTTTTTTTTTGTGATTTCGGAAACAAGTCTGTATCTGTAAGCATTCGTCGGTATCAGAACCCTTTCAGCATCTCGCCTTGATACCGCCTGAGGGAAGCCCTCGCAAGAGACAGCGTGTGCCCGGACTGCGCGCTACACCTACCACAAAGCCTGAGGTGTTGTAGGCGCAATTACAGCATCCTTCTGCAATAGCTTCGGCTGTCAGTGTCTTCTTTTCTACGGTTTCGGGGCTTCCAGACACAGACACGCTCTTTTATATACCACCATAACTTTTTTTTGTCACTTATCACGATGATTTCATTCCTAATTTAACTGGCTGTGTGCCATTTCAGTCATCACGTCTTCCGACACGCCATTGTTCTTCATTCAGAATAACTGTTAAATTAAAAGACCTCTTCCTCAATTTTATTTCACGTATTATTCTTTGTTGTGTAGTTTTGTAAAATATATCTTCTACTGGCTTGATTTCATCCAACTAACTTTTTTTCCGATTCATCTGAGGAGTGCAGTGCGTGTTCCCTTAGGGTATCATCATCATTTTCTCTCACAGCCTCCAAATAACGCAAAAGAAGGAGGCGCACTTTCTGAGATATGTGGAGAACGAAGTCGGCTATGGCCCCTTGGGCACCGTCTCAAGCAAATCGGTTAAGGAAAATGTCCGCCACGGTGGTATAGTGGTTGCGGTAAAGTGGTTATCCGAAAGTTTCGACTTCGATCCCGGCCGCGGTAGTTGCATTTCGATGGAGACAAACTGCTGGGATCTTGTATACTGTATACGATATCAGTGGACGTTAAAGGAACACTTAAAGTGAAACAATGAGTCGACTTAGATCAATAGATAGTGCTCTGAGAAATCTAATGTCGGTGATTTCGCCGTCATAGCTTTATTAATAAAGGATAAAATCGAGATCGATGTCTTAATTTTAAATTTCGCGTAGAAATCCCCACACTTGTCGTCACTGATTTTAAAGATTTTTTTTTTTATTTTGGCGACATTCGCTCGATTTCCTGAAACTTGTTGTGTTAAGTCTAAGGGCCCCTCCCTCAGAGGACAATGTGCAGTAGAACTTCTGTGATAAGTTTTCGAAAAACACGCGGAAAATAAACGTACGATCCGGGAAAACGTATGATCCGAAACCAGTAAAAATTGACGCTGACTAGCCCATATTGCGGTGCAAGGGCAAAAAAAAAAAACAACATTTATTTCTCAAAAAAACATGGAGGGACTCTTCGATTTTTGAACTTCTGACGTCTCGCTGGCAGCAAGAAGACAGCCAGCTAGTTCCCGTGCTGAGAGGATATAATGTCGTGGTCACGTGTGTTTAAATTACGAGACAACCTGAATATTGCAAAAAGGAACGCTGGGACAACCAGCGTAAGCTACCGCCATGGCAGCAAACGAAGCTTTGCGCCGCGTGAGAGTCGGGTCTTTCTGAATTTCCTCTTGGAAATATGGGGTTAGGTTTGCCGAAGAGCGGATGTGATTTTCTTGATCATATGCATTTGGGATACGATCAAGTACGTTCGCAAGTTCATGCGCGACTCACCCCGTCCGTGTAGAAAGCTGCCACACCGCTAACGGCTTAACAAGCTCAACTCTGCGCAGTGCACGTAACAATCGCGGTACAACACGATATACTAAATCTCACGAAAGCGATAAGCGCCCCGAAAGCGACAGCTGCTCGCGGCTATTGCGTACTACGTCGCACACGCGCGCGCTGATCAGTTTGCGTTCTGTCTTAACTTGAGACATGCGGCGGTATGTTCGCCACCACTCGTAATCGCACCATCTCGCACGGCGGAACGGGCTTTAAAAGATAACGGCAGGCGTAATGGCAACTGAAGGTGAAGTCCCCAAACGCCCGCATTGCGGTCCGTCGAGTCCTCACAAATATGGCGGCGAGCGCGCATCGTCTCTTTTGGCGTCTGATAGCCAGGAACCTTCCAAATACCTTCTACAACAAATTTGTCCCGGCAGGTTCCGACGGCCTGATATCCAGAGAAAAACGAACGCCGACTGGAAGTGTGCTGCGCGATGGGCGGAGCAACATGAAAACGAACGCGCTCTGGGAGTAAAGTGCACAATGGCGGCGTTGCTATGGTTACCTGTCGCGGCATGTGCGTTTCCGTAGGTCGCGTACCGAACCATGGCCACGGACCGTGGTGGACTAGGGTGCCTTGATGCGCGCTTTCATCAGGGGGGAGTACGCATCGAAGGCACACTATGGCGGACTAGAAGGGCGACATCCTCCATTCTTTGTGCCACTTTGTTAGCTCCGCAGTGTTGCCCCGGCTGTTGTTCTAGCCATGTGGTCTGAACAAAAGTCTGTGGAACGAGTGGGCACCTGTGTACCGTGCTAAGGACGAAGGCTTTGCAATGCTCAGTGAAATCGTGCCAAGTGCTACAGAAAAGACATTTTTTGAAAGTCGTTTGAAGATTTTGATAGCCAGCGTCGCCGCCTGCCTTCGGGTCGGTGTGTGGTTGGCGATCGAGCAATTTGGAGAAGATGCGGAGGGGACAACTGAGCAAGGCAGCGCGGAGGAGGAAAATTAGGCACTGAGAAGAAGCCGCTGACGCTGCGCGGCGGCTGGCTGCCACTTCGCGCTCACGAGAGGACCCTTTATGCACACCTGAATGAGAGTTTCTGGCTGCAGAACGTATAATACGGCCTCAGTTTCTCGCGGTGCTGAAAGTAGCTGCCGAATAATGGTATTTTCCGGGAATATATGAACCGGAACCTATATACAAAGCTCTATGGGATTATTTCTAGTTTTCCTTATTTCGAGCGTAGGAGCCGGGAAATCGCATTTAACGAAAATGTTTAACGAGGTTCTACTGTACTTCATTTTCACCGATTAGAAACTACGTATGACCTAGCAGACGCCGTCAAAAGCTATGACGTCATGGCGTTTGGTGCGGGAAGTTGAAGGTGGCGCCGCTACCGGCACCCGTATACCATGTGCCACAGGTATGCGGGTATGTGCCAAGGGTGATTGACAGTTTATATCTGCCCAGGAACGGCGAGAACCGACAGTGGTAATTCTAACGCGAGAGCGTCAAGAATAAGCCGACACCGGCACCGTTCACCCGACGAATGCAGAAAATAAATGTCAGGGTCCCAGCAAGAATCGAACCCCAGCATTCTGCGTGACAATCAAATATTCTGGCACAGAGCCATGCCAGGTCTCCGAACTGGTTTTCAAATAGGCCCTAATGTTCATGAAACGTCAATTGTGCTTGCAGGGCTGGCTATCCAATTTTATAAACATTACATATGTACTCCTATGATACAGCCGTCACGTCGTGTGAACGTCAGTTGTAGTCAAGCGCCATCCGCTGAGGTTGACTTATGTAGCAGTGTCCAAGGCTACCATCCTCGTGAGCACAAGCGCGACATATCAGCTTACCGCTTCTAGTGTTGCTAATACCCATGTTGCTGTTAGCATCGTTACGCAACTCTAAACAACCGGTTTTGTAAAACATATGCGACTGTTCAACATATGTCTGTGCGTACAACATTTGTACATATCTTTAGCGCCATTTCGTAACGTTTCGCTCAATAAAAAAATTACAACACAGTCAACTTTCCTCCGCATGCTTCGCATAAGAGATTCCCAAGGTACGTGGGATCTGCCGATTTTTTTTTCTCACCAAACGTGTTCTGGCGGTAAGAGTGCTGTTTTCGGTCTTGTGAAATACTGACATACAAATACGCGAAAAATTGTTTTTCCCTTTAGCGTCCCTTTAAAGAAACGGCGGTCAAAAAACTTCCGGAGCCCTCCACCACGGCTTGCCTCATAATCATATCGAGGTTTCGGTGCTTAAAACCTCACAAATTATTATTGGTTAAGGAAGTAAAAGCCACCGCTGCCTCTTACACACATGCGGCTCAACTGAACCGCGTGTATGTGCGAGTGCTCGCAAGTCAACGCGGCCGGGGTCTCGTTGCTGAAGCAAATACGAATTAGCTATGCTATCAACCGTGTAAACAACAATGCAAGGGCAAATCACGTGCTGGTGATTCGTCGCCAAATCAGGCCCCGGAAACTGAGCGCCGCTTTTGGTTTCAAGGAACACGCACGCTCGTAGCGGTTGCCAGGCATCCCATAAGATCTGCCTGGTGGAACGAAGTTAGCTGGATGTGGATGTTCGCATTTACTGTCTTTCGCGAGTTTTTAGAAAGAAAAAAAATTTGATTCACCTGCAGAGAACTCTTCTGTTGTTTATTTGTTGTTTTTTTTATTTCTTATTTTGTGATTTTTAAATTGGGCGAAGCGCGGGAACTTCTTGGCTTGCGTTCGTAGCGCTTGCCTCCGCTCACCCTTGCCACTCGCTCATCGAGTGTTGTACCACGCTCGGTTATCTCCCTCGGTTGGGGTATCAAGCATGTTAAGGCGTTTGACGTGGCGGGCGGTGAACGGAAACCGCAGAAGGCCACGTCGAGAACTGTGCATTAGACGATGATCGCTAAATCCAGGCATCACGTGATCTGCACGGCTCTGCGGGGTGTTAACCTAAGGCTTTCCAGTTCCGCGAAGGTTTTTCGGGTTTCCAAGGGACAACGGGTGAGCAGAAGTATTTGGGACCGTTGTTTGAGCTGGTATTCATTTTCAAAGCATGAGTACATGAGTAAACTCCGTACTCTGCCAGCGCCTGACCAAACTGACATAAGCACAGTGTCCCTTGACTTATTCGCCATGACGACAGCCTACCTGCTGCCGGCAAAATACGCTTATTGAAAGGCTTGAATGCTTGTTGGTTCAGCTACACAGTTCGATCATATTTTACTTTTGGCATGTAGTTCAAATGATCTCCTTCCTGTGCATGAAAATGCATGTAGCCAGTTCGAAGCTTTGTGGGTCATATTTACTTCTAATAATAATATCTGGGGTCTAACGTCCCAAAACCACGATATCATTATGAGAGACGCCGTAGGGGAGGGCTCCGGCAATTTCGACCATCTGGTGTCCTTTACGTGCACTGACGTCGCCCAGTACGCAGGCCTCTACCATTTCGGCTCCATCGAAATGCGACCGCCGCGGCCGGGATCGAACCTGCGACCTCCGGGTCAGCAGCCGAGCAACCTAACCACTATACCACCGCGGCGGACTACTTCTAATACTGTCACTGAAATACATGTAACGGATTCAATGCTTTGAGAAATCGTTTAACAGATGTCGCTGTAGCCAACGTCTTGACAAACGGACTTCGCTTCGTCAAGGTAACGCTGCTGCCCTGATAAAGGCAAGTGAACTTGCCGATTCCGAAACGTTGCCTCCAGCGCCATTCCCTCTTCAAATGATTTCTCATCGCCTCACGCCTCCATCTTCCCAAGAATTTCTGTCTTGTTTGTTACTCAACTTCTGTAAGAAAAATCACGCCATATCCACGAAGTGAATGATGATGAGTGGGCGCGGAGCTCGATCGTTTTCATCCATGGCAGAAAGAGAATGTGTGGTCTGGAAAGCGCTTATACTTCATAGGTCATCAGCGTCATCGTCATCGTTATCACGTGTAGTGGGTACATTCCACTGTACTGGAACGCGCTTATACTTCGTTATCACGTGTAGTGGGCATAGGTCGGCACTTTAAGGGAGTACTCACTCAAACTCACTCACCACAATTTTTTCAGCCTTCGCACTCACTCACGTTCACACTCACGTCCACTGACACTCATGAGTACTCACTCACGTTCACACTCACCTCCACTTACACTCATGAGTACTCACTCACGTTCACACTCACGTCCACTCACACTCATTAGTACTCACTCATACTCAACTCACCACGTTCAAATGAGTGTGAGTGAGTGTGAGTTGAGTGCACTCATGAGTGAGTGTGCCGAGCTCCATAGGTCGGCACTTTAAGGGAGTACTCACTCAAACTCACTCACCACAATTTTTTCAGCCTTCGCACTCACTCACGTTCACACTCACGTCCACTCACACTCATGAGTACTCACTCACGTTCACACTCACCTCCACTTACACTCATGAGTACTCACTCACGTTCACACTCACCTCCACTCACACTCATGAGTACTCACTCACGTTCACACTCACGTCCACTCACACTCATGAGTACTCACTCATACTCAACTCACCACGTTCAAATGAGTGTGAGTGAGTGTGAGTTGAGTGCACTCATGAGTGAGTGTGCCGAGCTCCATAGGTCGGCACTTTAAGGGAGTACTCACTCAAACTCACTCACCACAATTTTTTCAGCCTTCGCACTCACTCACGTTCACACTCACGTCCACTCACACTCATGAGTACTCACTCACGTTCACACTCACCTCCACTTACACTCATGAGTACTCACTCACGTTCACACTCACGTCCACTCACACTCATTAGTACTCACTCATACTCAACTCACCACGTTCAAATGAGTGTGAGTGAGTGTGAGTTGAGTGCACTCATGAGTGAGTGTGCCGAGCTCCATAGGACGGCACTTTAAGGGAGTACTCACTCAAACTCACTCACCACAATTTTTTCAGCCTTCGCACTCACTCACGTTCACACTCACGTCCACTCACACTCATGAGTACTCACTCACGTTCACACTTACGACCACTCACACTCATGAGTTCTCACTCACGTTCACACTCACGTCCACTCACACGCATGCGTACTCACTCATACTCAACTCACCACGTTCAAATGAGTGTGAGTTGAGTGCACTCATGAGTGAGTGTGCCGAGCTCCATAGGTCGGCACTTTAAGGGAGTACTCACTCAAACTCACTACCACAATTTTTTCAGCCTTCTTGCACTCACTCACGTTCACACTCACGTCCACTCACACTCATGAGTACTCACTCACGTTCACACTCACCTCCACTTACACTCATGAGTACTCACTCACGTTCACACTCACGTCCACTCACACTCATTAGTACTCACTCATACTCAACTCACCACGTTCAAATGAGTGTGAGTGAGTGTGAGTTGAGTGCACTCATGAGTGAGTGTGCCGAGCTCCATAGGTCGGCACTTTAAGGGAGTACTCACTCAAACTCACTCACCACAATTTTTTCAGCCTTCGCACTCACTCACGTTCACACTCACGTCCACTCACACTCATGAGTACTCACTCACGTTCACACTTACGACCACTCACACTCATGAGTTCTCACTCACGTTCACACTCACGTCCACTCACACGCATGAGTACTCACTCATACTCAACTCACCACGTTCAAATGAGTGTGAGTTGAGTGCACTCATGAGTGAGTGTGCCGAGCTATGGTAGTGGGTACATTCCACTATACTGCGTAATCGTCATCTTTATCACGTGGAGTGGGTACATTCCACTATACGTGGCTACCAACCTACCTACCTACCTACCTACTACTACTACTACTACAGAGGAGGGACAGACCCACACCCTAAGGAGCTTCGCCCCTAAAAAATGCATGCGCCGGTCATTACAGATGTGACTGAGTCAAGTACGACGGGGCCTGCTCGTGATTGTTAATAATTTTCGCATTGGTTCGGATATTCTAGGTTCAATGTTTGCTAATGTTCCGCATATTTCGGTTTGTGAATTAAAGCTGCTTTTGCAGATTGACGCTTTCACGAATACATTTCTCTCTTTCTTCTTTCTCTCTTCTTCTCCTCTCTTTCCCACATCATTTAATGCCCTCTCCCCATTCCCCTACAGGCGCTGAGCCGTGCTCCCAACTAGGGCTGCAGAAATTGCGTCTCTTCCTTTCCCACTCTCTCCTCCTCCTCTTCACAATACGTGTATGTCTTTGTTTTTTAGTGTGAAACGTGGTATTAAAAATTCAGATTTAAATTTTACTGGTGTTTCCGCCTTATTGAGAAATCGGTTAGCTTCAGTTGTCCGCTTCACAATGCACGAACAAAATTTAAAAATGGGTAACTAAACTTAACAAATGGCCGCGTCGCCCGAGCGGCCATCGGACCTGCGAAAGAGCCCGAACACATTCCGCTTGCATGCAAAGTGGGAAAGGAGAACTTCCGCGGCAACCCTCCTCCTTCCGGTTCCGCTCCCTTTCTCTCTATTTGCTGACCTCACCGGTGATGTCATGAAAGAAATATTTTGTTTGTGAATTATTTCTAGTTGGATATCCGGCAGCCACCAGTGGTGGAAGCAGCGCTGCCGCAGTGTATTAGCATGCGAAAGCACGTCCCATGGGAAAGCAGTGTCCGCCCCCCTGACCAAACCACTTACTTTTTCGTGTGCCTTGAATGGCGACAAAGGGGAAACGTATTTTTTTTTAAATAATAATAATAATACTTTATTAACATTTTCAAACAGGAACAATGCAGTAGAGAATTGGCCTGCCAAAGCCATTGAGAAGACACTTGACGGCGATAGTAGAAGTGTTGTCGGGGAAGACGTTTGGACCAGGCACCTTAACTCGCGCTTTTTTTGGAGGGGATATTTCGTCGTTACTGAGCCATGCTCGTTAAGCTAATGGCACCACATTTTTAGATGTGAAGCATCTTATGGCGAAGCTTAATCCGGTGGTGGTGTGCGGCGTGACCACCCTTACTGCGCATGCGCAAACCCTTTCAAAAAAATATAAATAAAAACCTCCTCTCCCCCCTCTCTCTCCTCTAGGCATCCCTCCCCGCGGCAACCACACCCTCACTGCGCATGCGCCTTCCCTCCTCTCTCCTTCTACGCTCCCCCCTCTCTCCTCTAGGCATCCCTGCCCACGGCGTCCACACTCCCACTGCGCATGCGCGTCCCCCCCTCTCTCTCCTACGCTCTCCCCCTCTAGGCATCCCTGCCCACGGCGTCCACACTCCCACTGCGCATGCGCGTCCCCCCCTCTCTCTCCTACGCTCTCCCCCTCTAGGCATCCCTGCCCGCGGCGCCCACACTCCCACTGCGCATGCGCGTCCCCCCCTCTCTCTCCCTCTCCTACGCTCCCCGCCCCCCTCTCTCGCCTCGCGAGGCCGACGCAGGCAGCGTCTGCTAGCGAGTTTCTTGGTTGACAAAACCGACTGCTCGCGCTGCACAACCGTTCACTGGCCACCCCGTATATATGGCAATGGATCTTGACCTCCATGCTGGTGCCGGTGGGAGATTTCTCCTGTGCGTTGTTGAACAATAAAAATTTTCGCAGCGTGCGCGTTAACTAAAAGCGGACTGCGGGTCTCTGTGTCCAGTCGGAGTCTTCTGTCTCTGATTGCCCATTAGCAGCGATTGGCATGTTCCAGTAGGAAACACCGCTCCATCACTGCGTGCTTTGCGCCTCCCCAGTTTTTCTCTCCTGCGCAACGCTCCGATGAGCGCCAGCGTCAACGCCGCCGCCAGTGTAAGCGTTAGCGCCCGCTGCTTCACATCTACACATGGTTCCCTTTAGCGGGAGATGGTGTAATTTTTTCCAAAGCCTGCCCTTAGCGATAATAAATCCACAAAGATACACAAAGATGATCACTTTTTGGGACGTAATCTAATAGGGAATGTTATGTAACGCTCTGTATGTGACGTTCTATGTGAGAGTGGTGTAATAATATAATAATAGTAATTATTGGGTTGAACGTCTGAAAACCCCGATACGATTATGAGGAACGCCGTAGCGGAGGGCCCCGGCAGTTTCGACCACTTGGGGTTCTTTAAGGTGTACCTTAATCTAAGTACACGGGCACGCAGCATTTTCGCCTCCATGTAAAATACGGCCGCCGCGGCGGGGATTCGATCTCGCGACCATCGTGTCAGCAGTCGAGCACCATAATCACTGGACACCGTGGCGGCTGGTGCGAAAATGGCGTCATCGGCGAGGGTATATCCCGCAAAAATTGCAAATACGGGCTTTAAAAACTGTTTCTTTTCGATGGGGCGGCTTACGGGACCAGATTTCGTTAAATTTGCGAGCTCGTAACTGCTTAGACAAATTACACACAAACACCTCATCGAGCATTTAACTAGAGGCAAATAATATCACAGCCGCAACCTGAATTTATGATCTGCTTTTTTTTTAGCGTTTGCACAGCTCGCAGAACTTTTTCCTTGGTATGATTTCAGCAATGTCATCGTCCAACTGGCGAAAATTGGTTGAATTATTCACGCGAATTATGGTCCAGTTCGAGGCGATTACTATCGAATATGCAAAGCCATTTTAAGTACGCTACCACAACAAGCTTATTTCGAGAGTCACTATTGTATTTAGTAAATACAGTAGTCCCTTGGATCACAGCATTACCTACATCAAGGTGCAAAGTTTCAATAAAATTCGACTCAATCATACCGAGTTTCATCGAGGGCCATGTGGGGGTCACTCTTATTTACGTCAACATCGTAAACGTAACCAATGTCATTGCGATAAACAAATTCTGACTATACTCTGATGCATGTGTTCTTTATTCGAGCATCGCTAGGGATTGTGACCTGTACAAATAATGTATGGCTTTGAGGCGCTGCGAATTTATTGTAACTTCGCCGATGCGAGACCAATTGCAGGAGACTGTTGGTACGACACTAAAAAGCGTAACATTTAATTTCATAGCATGATGCGTGCAATAAGATTAAATTACCTTAAAATGACTAGTACGTCAAGCTTAAAGTAGCGCAGACACTTTGAATGATTTTTTCGCCCTACATGAACGGTTAGCCGCGATACCTTAAACGTGTTTCAAAGTGTTCGATGCGTATAAATTGAGCTGCGTATATAAAGGAGGAAATGTTGAGCCATTTCTGTAATGCCCATCGTTGATCACGACGCCTCAACCATCTGCTCAGAAAAAAACTCGACTCCGTCAAGAAAAATTGAGCACTTGAATATATCCTCAGCCAATATCATCATCTTTTCGCTATGATTACGCGCTCATTGTCTAATTTAGCAGTCCTATATATCGCACGACCGTGCTTGTGAGAAAGCCTGGTCGTGCTGCAGATATTTGTTTTTGTTTTGTTTTCTGTAGACTTGCAAAGTTCGGCGTTTGGCGTCAGATCTAAACAATGAAGATTGCCCCGTCATTGTCACTCATCGATTATTTCGAGTGTATTGCCTGAAAGTAAAAAAAAAACGAAAAACAAACTGGAGAGTTTTACTTAGATAATTGTTATCAAGTCGCGTAAGGCCTTAGGGAAACACTGATCATGCTTGCAGAGATTTTTGTGCCGAGGAGTCACTAATAAACGAAATCTTGTTGATTAACGCATAATCGATATTTAACACGAGCGGTTCACATGGCGATCACTGCTCAAGGCAGATTTCCAAGTGAACCGGTTTTAATTATAAACACTTTTTTTTAATGTTAGGGTTTTCGCAGGAACAGCCAGTTGAAAAGCGCTCGAGAGTTCACACAACTATTTCTAGGTAGTAGTTGAGAAAACTTAACGCATTGCCAGCTACAGGCATTTTGACTATTTCACTCACGAAATCGTCCGGATCAAAATTTATAACAAAAGGGCTCTCCAGCCAGGTTTGGTTTTTTTTGTTTTTAAATTTTAATAACTGGCCCTACGTTTCGAGATCCGTTCGGTCTCTTCTTCAGGAGGTGACTGTCCGGCGGGTTCCGAAACTAGCGCTTTTTAGCGGTTGTTCACCCATCTCCAAGGAAATGAACTTGATCACTGCATTTCAATATGATATTTATTCTCCATTTTAATAAATGGCATGCTGTTCCAAAATCAGGTCTCACAAACAGGGACATGTGCAAGTTTCACGCAAAAATGGGCGCTCGTCAGAGGCTTCATAAAAATTGGTTACCGTAAAGTGCATAGACACATATACAAATATTCTGCGATCAATTTGTACACTTTTTCGGCAAGCAATAAAATCGCATTCACATTGCTAGGACGCCATTGTCGCAAAAAAGGTGACTTGTAATGTGAGTGGGCCCCTATTTTTTAAAACACAATTAAGGCACAATGTGGAGTCGCTCGAAACAGCTCCGAAATATGTGGCGCAACGTCCGTTACGTAAATATGATGACATTGGCGTGGAACATCCACCTTCAGCAAAACATTTGAGCTCATGAGCGTACATCACACATTTCATTAAATACTTATTTAAAAGCTCGATTCATACTAGAGGCCGGTGCACGGTCAGTCCTATTTCCAGACCCTATTTACATTTCATGCAATAAAGTCGTCCAGCATTCAAAGGTGTAACGAAGGCCAATAGTCTGTTATAATTATATTTCTTCATCGCAGTTATTTGCGACACTCCTGCTGACAAGTCAATCATAGTGTCCCGAGCGATTGACTAGCTTTATCACATGTCAGCTTGTTACAGCAAGAAAATTCTAAATCTTCCGCCTTGGCGTGACTGTACGGCTACGCCTGAGTAAACTTCACTTCTGACGTTTTGCAAAGGCACACTATACCGACGGATCTATCAACGCTCATCCCGCTAACGAAGTCTACTGATTACCTAGCCCAAGAATACGTGTCACGGCATTAGAAGCCTTCTCAGCAGCTTAGACTGTAAGGGACCAAGCATCACCTAATGGAACGGGGAATTACCGCGAGGAACGGTGTGATGATGCCGAACACTCGTTCAAGTTGCTGAAACTGGCACGGTATGCGTGCCTAGGTTAAGCGTTAATCTACGCATTTTGCGTTATCTCGCATGCATATAAGTGTCGTCAGTAATTCCGCTTGAGTCTGCGCTGCGACGGCTCACGTAAAGTCGTCAGTGCACATGAATGCGCACGTCGTCAATGTGTTACTCGTCACGCTGAAGAGACTGGCGCGACGAAGTGTCGTCGGTGTGTCGAGCTTTTCAGTAGAGTTGTCATCGTTCAAGTGTCGCGCGGGCAGATCTGCTCGAAGACGTCGAGGCGTCGGTACGGCATGTCCCTCCAGCGATAGTTCCAGCGTCGGCGGAAGTCGGGTTCCAGCGGTGCGTCCAGCAGACCCGGCTCAAGGGTCACGGGAGGGATGTCGGACTCGTCACGCTTCCAGGGGCCCGGATTCCAGCGAGGATCCAGGGACTGCAAGTCCGTGCAAGAGGAATATTGTCAAGTGGTAGTACGGGTGAAGAAGGTGGCAGTCACGCTGGCAGAGAAAACTACTGAAAGCTATTGCGCTAACCTTTGCACAGAAAACTAGCTCAAAGTACTTAATAAAGCAGCTGACTGGGCTAGTTGGTTGCGCTTACTTATATACAACGCAAAAAAAAACACGACCTACGGAGAATAAACACACAGGAATTAAGCCAAAGTATTATCGTGAGCAACATGACAGGGAACACGCGAGCGCGTGGCGAATAGCCTCAATTCCCAATGTGACCGATACTCAGCTGGCGCTGTCAAAAAATAAAATGGAACGGGTGAAGCTTTTCCGCGAACTGTTGTCACCCCCACCACGCGTCTGTTTTAACGGGTATAGCGTTAAAGAGCTGGCTTCCCAGAAAGTCCGGGCTCAGCGTCGGTGGGCGAAAAATTCAGCGTTGACCGTCAGTGAAAATTGGAAATACAAATAAAGAATAAAAAATCTTCGGTTCCAGTGCTAGTCGAACCCAGGACTTCTGTGTAACCAGCAGGCCTTCGACCATAGAGCCACGTCCGTCCAAGGGGTAAGCTTGTCAAGGAAGCTCGGACTGCTCTGCCTGACTTATGCACCGCCATACCCTTACGCCAAACACTGTGCGATAAGTATTAGCATACATATCATAGGGCATACCCATACATTATTGATAATATATGGGGTTTTACCGTTACATTATTGAAGGAAGTTTATACCGTGCAGCTGGGATAGGTGTACTTTTTTATGCTCATTAAAAAATATCGCATGTAAATATGGTTAATTCCAGTAGCACAAGGTATGGTTCTCACCTTCAAATGCACATGGCAATCTACATGACAGCCGGCTATTGTACTGCAACCCCACCTACAATAAATATGAATTGTCATCCTATTGGAATGTAAAACCCGTTATGATATACTGAAGGTCCAGGCACCGCAGTGATGCCGTGCAACCTTTACACTCCTTTGTTCACCATCTTGCAGGCTATCATCTCATGAATTATCTCGCGTATGCTACTGCTTACTTCAACTAGCCTCCATCTAGCGCCTTTCTTTGCGCCTACTAACATGTCCGAACAGTTATTTCACACGAAGTTGGGGAATGCTGAGAATGGTTACCCGGCTCGGTTTGTGCGTTGGCATAGCTGGATTTCGTAAACGCACTATACCAACCCTGCACGCGCTCGAGCAGCGCTATGCTGCTCAGCACGTGCCTGGAGGACCAACTTTGGGCACTTCGGCGGGCCGAAGACGCCGCCAATCGCTCGAGGTCTGGCCGCTGCCTGAGAAAGGATTAGCCCGGTAGGGCTAGTCTTCCGCTTCCCTTGACCGTTGCCGGGACGCACAATGTTTTGTCACGCTCTCTGCCATGATACTTGTGTACCGCACACAGCAGTGTATCCAAACATGCAAAGGTTTCCTTCTGCGAGACACTAGGGGCTATTTTATAAAAATACGGTAATACGCCCAGTTCACGCTTTCTAGCCACAGCGTGGTAAGACGAGGGGACAAGAGAAAATAATTAGTAGTCGAGGGTACTATTACTATTATTATTATTATTACGTTTCATCCTGTTACACTCTAGTCCTGTGATCCTGCTTTACGTACCTAAATGAAACGTGATTCAAACGTATTTCTTTCTGACAACTAGATTGGTCTTGGGGATCGGCGTAAAGGCACAATGTCTGACAGTGCACCGATTGCCCGCATACACACATGATTGACCAATCAGAGATGAATACTGCACATAGGTTGGAAAACAATCATGGGGATTTAAAAATATATATGCCATTAGACGCAAACATATAAGCATGAAGCATATTTACACACAAAAAAGTATCCGATAGACAGCTATCGCATCACAAAAAAAAAGTATAGCGTATGTGCGTTACATAACTTAAGAGAAATAGTGAAAAGTGGTATGGTGTCAGTTTTGGATATGTAGAATGTAGGTCTCCTTTTTAAAGACTTGAACGAAAGAGCTTTCTTCAATTAATGTCCTTACGGTAGGGTCATTACCTGTCCCAGCTAAGTTCATTAGCCTGTCATATTACGCAGGTAAGCATGTCTAATTCATGGCGGAAACTCACCGAGCTCTTCTTCCCCTGAGACCGCCGCTTGCGTTTCTTGGTGTGGGGCGTGGGGACCTCGTCCTTCAGAGTCGTGCCCGCGGTCACCCCACCGGCGCTTGGTGGCCGCATCATCACCGCCGCCGGTGTCGGCCACGGACGCGTTGTCGCTCAGCTCGCAGCTGATCCAGCTGGCCGATGTGGACGAGCCCGCCGTCGAGGACGAAGAGGCGGCGGCCGTGTTCGGGTTCTCGGGCATCGGAGGCGCCATTCGCATCTTGGTCAGCACATCCTCCACGATGTCGGCTGTCTCTCGCTTGGTGTGGATGAAGCTGCAGCGTGCGCCGAAGCTGCAGAAGCCCTGGAGAACAACGAAAAAGATTCTTAGCCATTGCACTTATTAGGTGGATGGTCAGCGAAGCTGTTTGGACTCACCATACAGACGTGAAATGGCGGAGGCCAGTTCCATATCGAGGGCCAGGTTGCGAAGGCGCCCATCAACGTTCAAACCACAGTGCACATTCTATCACGGAATCGAACCCGTGACTTTCGGGTCAGCAGGCGCGCACCATAGCCACTACACCACCAAGGCGGACGTGTTAAGTTTAGAAGCACAGGGGTTCTTAGGTGGGCTAGTTGGTTCATGAACATTGTGACATAAGAGCGCAGACAACGGGACGAAGAACATACAGGACACAGCGCTGACCATCAACTGATTTCTTTATTTAAAGGCAGATAATATATAGGCAGGCAAACAAAAATCGAAAAATGGCACAAATGCTATCGAGTGACTTGCTATTGAATAATGCCGGCCGGCCGAGTCACTCGATAGCGTTTGTGCCATTTTTCGATTTTTGTTTGCCTGCCTATATATTATCTGCCTTTAACCCATATATGCCCAAACTCAGAAAAAATGACAAAACAAATATTTTTTTTCACAAAAAAGTGCACTTGTACCCTCAAAAGAAAGCACAAGTTTTTTATTTACTGCCAGCTAAACGTGACACTGTTTTCCAAGTGGTCCTACATACTGGACACTGGGCATTATGGGTGCTATGTGCGGGTGTGGTAAGCCTTGAAACATTTCACGTGCATACCGACATTGCACTTCTCACAGCGAGGAGTTGTCTTCTCATGTCAGTGAGCGCACCTTGTGTGTTTACTCTGAGGGACAACAGTGTGGTCGGTGCGCGTCTGCAAGACGTCTTTCATACGAAGCACGCGTTTGCCCGGAGAAAGCGGTCGGCATGTGGCGGGATGAAAAGCAAGGAATCTGTAGGCTTGCACACGTTGAGAATAAGACCTGTTTGATGTGCTGTAAGTGGCGCTAGTCATCAGCTAAAGAACTACCGATGTTAGCATGCATCAAAGAAGCGTCCTATATGTAGGACACCGGGCATATATGGGTTAAATAAAGAAATCAGTTGATGGTCAGTGCTGTGTCCTGTATGTTCTTCGTCCCGTTGTCTACGCTCTTATGTCACAACGTTTTATTTATTTATTTATTTATTTATTTATTTATTTATTTACAGTACCTTACAGGGCCCTCGTGGGGCATTGAGTAAGGGGGGGCAGTACAGAATATGAATAAGATATATATACATAGGTAATATTGATTACTACAGAAGATACAATTGAGCTCATGATCATATACACACACAATATATAAAAGAACAAGTTACAATGTGTGAAGGTGTAATACAAGAGCTAATATAAAAGTAACTAATTAACCAGCACCAGTGTAACATAAAATGAAAACTGATTGTTGAGAACATAAGTACTGCGCAACTAGCAATAGAGTAGGAGTTGATAGTGGTGGCGTTTCGAGAAACAGCGGTGTCGTAAGACAGCGCACGTGAGCGTTGCATGTGCAAACTTGCACGTGAGTCTACACTACAGCTTCAACTTCCGCGTTACTACCGGGACAAAGTCGAAGCACTTTCTCGCGGAAAACCATAGTATAGAAATAGGGCGTGCACTGCTCTAGGATGGGAACTTTTCTTTTTACTCTAACTGCTTTACGGCCGATTTCCCTCTTCCCATTTTGAAACGAGTTGGTCGACAAGGTAGATGCGTTGCTTTTGGAAAATGCTGTTGTCGTGAACGAAGTTTCCTTACAGACTATTTTTCCTTTCGTTCTTTCACATCTCCCTTCCTCTTCCCAAGTACGATGTAGCCAACTGGAAATTCCCTCTCGTTAACTTCCCTTTCCATACTTTACATTTCTCTGTCTCCCTGGTCGACAATGTTAGGCACGTCTATTGTCAAATGCACGACATGCCTGCCAACATGGTGGTGGAGTCCAGGAGAACCACTCTCTAATGGTTACGGAGGTGAAAGTTCGGTCAATTTCGCGACGATCACGCGAGAACTCGCATCTGACTCGAAGTTCGGACGAAGAACCCTAAAAACACTTATGTAAATGTCATAAACGATACAGCGAGCGAAAAACATGCGCGTTAGAACCTTTCGTGGCACAATTCACTGTGTGCAACGTCCTTAGAGATTAGTTTGAATGAAAGTGATTGGCTTTAGTCCCAGAGTATGACGGTGCAACTGTTGTGCGGGCATGTGTGACGGGCACTGAATGCGGCGAGAAGGGCGTCGTCAGGCTATATTCCCCCCACTCCACCACTTTATGCGGGACCATTCGAATGTAGCCAATGGCTCAAGTCACGGGAAAGAGATCGGATACCAACGAACATACCTATGAGCGAGCGGTGTTCGCCAACGAATTTTGGGTTTCTTGAAAAACCACATCCTATACCGAAAAGACCGAAGTACAAAAACAAATTTCTGAAATTTGGCCGTTCCACTAAAGTACCAAAGAACAAAGAACAATTCCAGTTTCTTGAAAAACCTGAATGACGCCGTGTTGCTGGATGCTGAATAGTTTCATATTATGCTTCTTTGCTATGCATCTCAGTAAAATGTCTTGGCTATCCTATCAGTTTAATTCTAGTTGCATGTTATTCATGGAATGTTTGTCTAGGAAGAAACGAAACAAATTTTAATACTGCAATAAAACAACGCCAGTTAACGCATCGTCGGCACCGACCTCTTCGTGGAAGTCCTTGCAGAGCTGCGACCGGTGCTTGGGGTGGCGCGGCAAGGGCCGCAGCTCGGCGGCGCTGTGCGCGTACACGCAGCCGGCGCCGAAGCTGCAGAAGCCCTGCTCCTCCAGGTGATGACACATCTCGGTCTTGTAGCGGCTCGAGAACACCGTCGACCACCAGGGCGGACTGGGCACCGGCCGGGCATCGCGGGCGTCTCGATTGGTCATCACCTGCTTCGCCACTTGTCGCATGAGCGACACATGGCGCCGCTGCGCACGAAATAGGCGGTTCATGATTAGTTACAATGAAATCGCCAAGGATTATTGACTGACTAGGGCGCGGTATCCCTCTGCCCACCCGAGACTCAATTAGTTGGAAACGGTGTTACGGTGCCGGCTCTAGACCAACACCTATCCGGATCCGGTGACGAAGGGCCGTTATTACACTTCATGACTGTTCGCGCTGCCAGGAACTAGACAGGCACCATATCAGTAGGTTGGCAAATGCCAGTTATGCGGGCAAAGGGCGGATCTGAAACAGATCCTGTAGGCTTGTCCTTAGGTGTCTCGAAAGAGCCGCAAAATAGCTAATGAGGAGCCATCGGAGACCGTGTGGGCTTAGCTAGTATTCTGAAGAGCAACTCTGGACCACTAAGCTTGCTGTAAACGCCACCAGGGCCTAAGGACTACTGGCCGCCATTTAGGAAGGGCCCTGGTCCCAATAACGTGATTTCTCTCTCCCTATCAATGGCAGTAGGAGGAAAATGTGGACACTTTGACATACCCTTATCTACCCAAAAGGCACGAGAACTGCAACACATAATACTTAAACAATCAATGAGTTGAACCATAGTTAGGCCAGGAGAAGGCATAGAAGACATGATCTGTTATCTTTAACTGCAGTGTACTAATTGTTACTTGCACTGAAATGAAGTGGACGAAAAATCACGTACTTTTTTGGTGCAATTCGAAGGCTGTGGGTTCTTGTCCCACCGACAGAAAGGCTGATTTTCGTCCAATGCATATCAATGCATATCAACATTCCCTGCACCCTCTTCAGGTTCGCCGGTGCGTTTCCCTTTTGTGCATGCTTCACGGATATGTTCAAACCACCCGGCCACATTCCCTCCCTTTGAAAACCCCACTGCGCATGTCTAGGCGGCTCCATAATCAGGGCAGTTTTGAGCGCATCTTCGGCAAGACAAGGGCGTTTAGTTGTTCTGCGCTGCCACCGCTGCCACATGCCGTTCAACTTTGGAACGATCTCCCTGGCGATATCACTTCGATCACTAATCGCAAAGCCTTCCACGACCGCCTACTCGAACATTTCATGGTTACGTAGTTATTTCTCATTTAATTCTTTCCAGATGTGTTACCTCGTATGTTTTATATTGTGCAACGTTGTATTATATCACATCGTAGTATTGTAAGCGTTGCCAAAATTTGCTTCATTTTTCAATCACTGACTGTCCATGTTAATTAAGCTCGTTCGCTTCGCGCATGCTCTTCCTTGTTTAGTTTTTCTACCTGGGTGTTACATCTTCCTTTTCTGGCACTCGTTTACATCACAGTGCACTTTCTAGATTGTATAGTTTATATATCATCTTTTTCTGTATTTATCACATGTCATATTTTACCATGTATCGCCCCCCTTACACAATGCTCCGATAAGGAGCCTGTAAGGTATTGTGAATAATTTACTGGGTGTGTCCAGAAAGATCGAACGCAAGGTGCGGGTCACCATTTCGGTGACGTTTACTGTGGGCCTAGGCATTAAAGCCAGAACAATGGTTTCGAAGCTAGTTTCATGGAAAGAAATTTTGTTCGCCTGAAAAAAAATATTAAAATTTTGGCCTCGAAAAACGCTTTTTCCGCCAATTTCGCGATTTCGGAACTTGAGCGGACGTAAGTAAAAAAAAACGGTGCGCTTCTTAGTCATAGCATATATTGTTGTCAAAGAACAAGTACATTGAATGTTATGAGTAGATTATTTTCTTTAACCTGTTGAAAAACCTTAGAAGAAAAAAAAATCACAAATGTGGCGAACCGCACAAAATACCTGCATTTCAGGCCTGTATCCTGTATCCCCTATTCCCTATTCCACAAAATACCTGTATTCCCTATTCCGTCATCCCAATGCAGGGTACCATATCGGATATTATCTTCTGGTTACCCTCCCTGCCTTCCTCTCCACTTTCTCTGCACTGCAGTACGAATGCTGACCTCGCTGCCTCGGCAGTCCGTTTTTGCGAAATCACAAATTTGCAACCTAGAAAAGGTTATGGCAGCACCCAAGAAGACCTTGTAGAAAAGACGCTCTTCAAAGCGCCTTCGCATTTCCTGTACACAACTTTTCAGACCTTTCGCAGCGTTCTCCTAACGTTTTAGAGATGGTTTTCTCGACAAATTTGGAAAAAAATCGATACTTCGTTTCCAAGCTATAAAATTATCCCGTAGAGCGACTATGCTCTGCGGTTCTTCTGTACGTCTTCGTAAAGTGTGCGCTGTTTTTACAGTTGTCATTTTCTTGCAATTTCTTGCCAATGCGCAAACCTCACGACGAAACACATTTAGTACTCCGTCACGACTGCCAACAGGCGTGCGTTGACAGTGTCGCACAAAACGTTTTATTTTACTTAGATTATACAGTTTGTATATTCAATGCTATTCAACAACAGACCACTGGCACATCATTTAATCCTACTGCGCAAAAATCTGTCACTCCCGTCTCCCAGTGATAAAACTGCATTGCTCGCATGCAGGGTTGCCGTTGGGTGGATATGAAAAGGCCCCAGAACTCACGCCAAAAGTAGCCATGCCATTTGATATCGCCAAATTTCTAGCCAAATAGAACAGAAGCGGTATTATCAACAGAGTATTTACTATAGATGAATAAATAAAACCATTTTGAATAAGCAAAAACCACAAGTTTAAAAAGAGCCATGGCGCCAACTGGAAATTTTAGTCGCCAACGGGGTCCAAAAGTAGCCAATTTGGCGCAAAGTAGCCACAACGGCAACCCTGCTCGCATACGAAGAATTGCACTTACCAAATCCTTCTTTGTGCGAGGCCGCTTTTCTGGAATACCCATTGTGTGGGCTAAATGGAGTGAAAAAAAAATGGTCAGATCAGTACACAGAACAATTTCCAACTTGCGTGGGCTTGCCAAACAAGTTCAAAAGACTATGGACGCTTTTAAGAAAAGTCGCTTTCGCCGCAAGGGCGAGGCAATGAATGCGAGAGAGAGAGCGAAATTTATTAGAAGGCCGAGAGCAATGAATAAGGCTAGCAGCTTACTAATTTAGCCTGAGACTCCAACGAAACTCAAAACGCTGGTGCACGGAAAAACGGCCACTGCAGTGATTGAGGTGACCTTCGTACAGTCTATGGCTTCAATGTTAGGCTTTGATATGAGAATAACGCGTGCAAAGGTATGAGTCATCTGCTGATCTCCTCTGAAGATTTGCCACACGCGACCGCGGGTGACCAAGCCCGGCTGGTCACTGTTCCTGCCGTAGTCAAGCAGCACCCCCCCCCTTTCCACCACTCCCCACACTGGCACCCCTCCATGCGCCTTTCGCTCGCCAAAGGACGACCGTCGCGTTCCCTCTCTGCTTATCCCCTGAACTGTGGTCGAAGAAGGGATGACATTGGGATGGTCTATTAACTTTCTTAATCGCTTAATGATCAATCGTTCACCACCTTAACCACTGATCGATGAATGCCTATCAATGCGACTTTTTTGCGTAATAGTCAATTACTCTATAGGGGGACGCTTTCAAAAAGGCAGGAGAAAGTGTATGTTCGTATACAGTTTATGCAGTTGCACCTTTCAAACAAATAGTGCTCGGGCTCTCTTTATGAGTATGGAAGGTGGAATAAATATGAAAAACACGAGTGCGTAACAGTTTTCACAGTGATATTTACTTTGCTTGATGCTAATTTTCACTGGTGTTAAGGAAAATATAAACGCGAGACACCATGCCGTGTAAAGCCAACAAGAGAGAAATTTAGGGAATGCTCAAAAAATTTCTTCGAACAGGGAGCGTTGCTGTGATGTAATCTAGAACGAATGCCGCTGTAAAATGGCACTTATTGATTGTACATAGCGAGATTCAAAGGCTAGGTTCAGACAGAACGCAGAGAAAAATTGTTGTTTTTTAACATTCACTTCTTTATAACGATGATCGCTTTAGTGATAAATGGACGAACTCGCAGTTTTCTACCCGAGTCTGCTTAGAAAGACTTACGCTTTCCAAAGCCTTCTGCAGGACAAGACGTAGAGCCGACATACGACGGTTGCACGCGTCAGGGAAATTTATACTTTGAGAAAACTTAAAGGGACGCTCAAGAGAATGTTTTTCTCAGTAAATTGCTCTCTCAAAACAACAAACACGCCTCTTGCCACAAGAGGATGCTTGGTAGGCGAGAAAACGGGCATAAAGAAAATGCGGGTGGTGACGCCACCTAGGAATTCGCGCACGAATCATCGGGACGTCATAGATTTTAACTGCGTCTGCTAATGCATACTTCATTGCTAATCGGTAAAAATTAAGCGCATTGCCCTCTGAGAGCGCCAGAGGATTAACATACCAAGTTTCAGAAAATTTCGTTGCACCAATTTCGCCAAGGTAATAAAAGTACACTTTTCTTACTCCTTGACGTCACGCGCGGATATTTCGGCGCGAAATTTAGAAGTGAGACATTGAGTTTCATTTTATCCTCTACTAATAGACATATAATGGTGAAATGGCGAGTTTCACCATTTAATGACATATAATGCTGAAATGGTGAGTTTTCAGTAGAATGCATCATTGTAAACTGATTTATTGTTTCACTTTAAGATTCCTTTAAAGCCAAACTCAAGTCACGGGGATAACGGGACGCGGCTGCTGTGAGGTCGCTCAACACGCATTCATTCATCAATGCTGTGGCTATGAGGGCCTGTCTTGGTTGTACCAAGGAGGAGTGTGGGTTGCACTTGCCCCCCTGCTTGGTAAAGAGTTCGTGGTAGACACTTAAACATCAACATTCCAAGTATATTCTTGAGCTTGTGGTCATTTATTTAAAGGATAAACTGGAAACCGAATTTCTTTTTTGCAGTACTAGTATTGTTTGTATTGCAAATAAATCTATTTGTTTAGGGAGCCGAACTCAGCCACATAACCAGATCGACCTCGGAGGCTTTGGTGCACTACTTAAGCTAGATATGTAGTTATATAACTGGCTTCATAGACAGTTTGCCAGCACTGATGTGCTTTCGTGGCTAGTTCTCACATGGTGAGGGACAGCTACATGCGATAGCATAGGTGTCGACATAAAATACTAAGTTGTCTCTGTTGTAATGCGAGAGCCAATGAGCTAAGTAACGCTCTCGTATTTCTTGGCTCATTGGGCGTCCCCACTGTCACCAACAAGGTCATGGTCGCCACAAAAGCCGTGGCAGAAAAGCTAAACGATGTCATCTTGAAAACCGTGCACGTGGTTGTTCGGAATGTGTGCGATCGAAAGGCGTACACTGGCAGGTGATTGGTCAGATGGCACCCAAGCCCGCGACAGTGCCAAAGCCATAGCGGGCCCGGCGATCTGCACAGCGAGACAACGTTCTCGTCCAGGGATAAACTTTTAGCTGTGGAGCAGTTTAAGGGGCCACTCTGTCGTCGTCTCGAGTGTCGCGTAAGCGCCACGCACGGCCCCACGTTTGATACACATAAGCCGAGTAGGCTCCTCGCTTGGAACACCAGCGTCGCCAATGGGCTAATTCTTCTGTCCGAACCAGCGAAGCGCCAGCGTCGGGAGTAAGACACAGATCTACGGAAGAGAAGCGCAGGTGAAACGCCAGCTCCGGGAGACGCACCACCCTCGGAGCAGCACACAGTAGAAATGGGACCAATGAACAGGAAATAGATAATCTCAAAACGAATCAGATAAGCACAAAAAAAGCCTGGAAAAAGGATAAAAAATAGCACATAATCGCACTAAAAGATGAGATAAAAAAAATAACAAAAAGCAGAAGAGCAGATAAACACAAGGTAAACACACAGGAAACAGGCAAATCAATGCTGCGCAGTTCGTACAGCTCTCACTTGGGGTTAAACTGGCTTTTATTTTTTACCCGTTCACAGGTTTAGCCATTAATATTTGTTTTGTTTTTGTTTTACTTTCATCGTAAGCCTCCAGCTTTTGTCCTGTAGGCTTGTACAGGTAAGATACAACTGTTATACGCTTCTCCCTTTACCTTTTTCACAAAGGTTTACATCGACTAAGAAACAATGCCAAACCAAATATTTTACGCATAAGGTGTGGAGCAATACAACAAAGAAACACTTTATTAGAAGAAGCGACACGAACAAATACAAAGCCTCAATGAAGCGACCGCGCGTGCGCAGCAGAGTCATCCAACTGCGTGATGTAAACATGCCAGAACACGTAGAGCGCGCATGTGTTTCCACAAACAAAAACGTAAAACTAACGAACATAAAGGTGCAAAGAAACGTTTACCCGCGTCAATGAAGATGACAATCTCAAATTCAAAAATCACTCCTTTTTACGAAACGGTACTCTGTTTACGAAACTTACGCGGAAAATTTATTTCTTTTTTTTTTCACGGAGAGCTCGCGAAGGCTTGATACGCGAGATGATGCATGATAAATGAGGTGGAGGAGAGAAAAGGCGCCCTACTTCAACGGCTGTGTCATTCATTACTTTGAACTCGAGAAAGCAGTCGACATTAAAGCGTCTCTCTGACACATCCACCACGCACTCCACGTAGCATCCCAATCACTGCTCTAGTGCAATCTCAGAGCTACCGCTTCAGTCCTGTTCACTGTCTGTAAACCGATTCATCGAACAGGTTCAATAGATTGTAATAGGTCCCTTATTTTTTCATCAGTGAGATGAGGGAGGCTGAAAAAAAAAAGGCTGAGAAGCAGCTTCAGTAACACTGACAGTTGGGCAAGTTGGCATGTGTTCATTATTAAAAACTGCGCAAAGAACATGAGACACAAACGAAGAATACACGAAGACAGGTGCCGGACTCTCAACTAATCTTTATTCCCGTCGACTCACACTGTTAACCACCGATCTCCAGCCACTGACTGCGCCACGGGGGTGGTGTACAACCTCCCCTTGTCTTGTAACGCTGTATACATAGGACAAACTGGAAGGTGTGTCAACGTTAGATTAAGGGAACATGAGACCAATTATCGCACCGATGGCCTATCACATATAAGGCGCGCATTGCAAAGAGTGCGGGTGGGCTCCTCAATTTGAAAAAAACCACCGTCATCGCCAGCAATAATAAACAGACAACTCGCGAGATAAATAGAGGCTTTGCACATTCATAACAACAACTCATGTGTCAGCGTTCCATCAATCGCCCTGCAGCAAAAAGATATTTCGTATTCGAGTAGTTAAGCCTGTGATAACCCCTGCCTGTTTTTACTTTTGCTTTTTTTGTATGACCATGTGCATGTATGTAAGTGTGAGTCGACGTGAATAAAGATTAGTTGAGAGTCCGGCGCCTGTCTTCGTCTATTCTTCGTTTGTGTCTCGTGTTCTCTGCGCAGTTTTTAATCATGAGAAGCAGCTTGCCTAGCTACGGACCCCTAAAAGTGCAGCTTGGCGCGCTTACAGAAAACTATTGCATGTAATAAAGATTGAAAAGAATTATACAGCGACAGGGTAAACTAACAGGATAAATGAACAGCAAGAAAATAAAACGGAGAAACAAAATTATCAGTAACAATAGAAGGCATGTTCATTGGAAATATATATTATAAAAACACATTGCAGCACTTTATATCACAAACACACCCACACACACGTAACTATAGAATCCAGTGTTGAATTTCCACGGGTGAAAACAACGTAACATGCGTTAGGTTTATGAGGAAACGATGCAATTATGCTTGAAGGGTATAACACATTCATCAAAACAGCTACCCAAACATGATCGATTTAATGAAAGACCATCATCGATGATTAGTCGTTTGCGGCCCAGTTAATCGATTCATGGATTAATAAATCATTGATATTACCACGCAGAGGACGACACTGCAACAAAAAATTTGGACTCGCTTATGTTAGGGAAAGAACAGCTTATTTTCGAGAACGAGCAGATTCACTACACACGTCCGCTACAGTCCTCAACTTCGGAGTAACATTACAAAGTGTATTGAAACATAACCCTTCAATATTTGGAGCTTCAGTATCAGCTAAACCGCTGCAAGTACAGTTGTTATAAATGGTACACGTTGCAGTGGCCCATTAATTATCGCCACTGCATTCAAAGAATATTTTCAGTCGGTAACCATTAGTGATAACTTCGGCATACCTGTCTTCGTTACGACTCACATAATTCTTTCGGTGATATTAGTGTGCCTCTGGATGGTTGTCTAAATCCGACAAGGCGCCTAAATAAATGTTGTGGCCCTAATGCTCTTCTCAAAGCCTCTTGTAAAATTTTGTGCTTGGATCTCCCGGTATTGGGCCTAGTTTTCAGAGGTCTATCTACAACGACAGTTCCTTTAGTTTGGAACTCGTCAAAATTCTTCCAATGTATAAATCCGGCAGCAAGCAGTCACCATTAAAATGTCCCATGACATGACAAGAACTTTATTGGAGTCCTGAGGAACTGGAACTTCTGGAAAAGTATAATGTTAAAGCACATCGAGGAGTTTCTCGAAAATAAGATTCTGATTGAGGCCCCGGATGAATTTTGTCGTGGTTTTGATAAAGTCACTAAGCTCGCCCGATATTTTACAGGCTCTTGACACTGGAAATCAAATTGATTTTTATGCATGTTTTCAAGGCATTCAACACAGTCGCACACTCAACTTCTCCATAAACTAAGCTCTGTACTTAAAGGGGCACTAAAGTGAAACAATAAATCGGTTTATAATTGATAAGCAGTGCTCTAAAAACTAATCAAGTTCATTTCACCATCATAGCTTTCTTAATTGAGCAGAAAATCAAGGTCAGTTTCATTTTTAAATCTCGCGCCGGAAACCCCCGAGCGTTAAATCACGGATTTCAAGGTCTATTTTTTCGTATTTTGGCGCCATTGCCTCAAAGAAGTTTTCTGAAGTTTGATGTGTTAAGTCTCCGGCCCCTTCAGAAAACATCGTACTTCATTTTTGCCGTTTAGGATTTGTGTAGGCCCTAGTAGTCTATGACGTCCCGGTGATTGGTGCGGGAATTTCAAGGTGGTCTGTAAGCGCACCTCTGCCTCTAGTTTGAATACCCGTTTAACGGCTCCTCTTTATAATGTGTGTCCGAATGCAAGTACCCCTGCCTCGTCCTCACACCAAACATGTCACTGCCAATGTATATTGAATATACGTGTAATGAAGGACTGAAAAGGATTGGCTATCTGAATCGTATATTACGTGAAGACCCACATGAAACAATATTGCTAACATATCATTCATCCGTGCAATCCTCGAATATGGCTGCCCCATCTGGAATTCTCACAAAGTGCCTAACAGTAACACCCTTGAATCAGTTCAAAACAAAGCAATCTGCCTCATGTACCGCCATAGCCGGAACTTCTCACCTTAATCCCATCTTGTGGCGCAACGTCTACAACCTTTGCGTGGGACACGTGATCGTGAATGCTTTGAATTGTTGCATAGGCGGTCGCGTTGGCTCCGCGATGTATTTTCTCACTTTTGCTTGCGTTGTTTCAACGTTTCCCACACTGGTTCATCGCGATCCATGCGTGTGTAACATGTTTGTGAAAGCCAGTGTTCGCTACATCGAGTGTTGTGCGTTTGTCTGCCCGTGCCTGTGTGACACGGTTTCGTTAATTAAGCCAGCCAAAATGTGAACCTCGCAATACGCACCTTGTAATTTAAAATTGCTTGAACTTCTATCACGAAACAGCTCGAACACACGCGACAAGAAAGACAGACTGGCCTTGGCGTTGAACTAACTGACAAACAGATTATCTCCGAAAATGAGTACTGCATTGTCATAGGCTGGCTGGGATTCATCCCCCCCCCCCCCCCCCCATATGTTATTCCCCTTCCCAGAGAGGGGTGTAGATTTCTAGCTGCGAAAACAAACGCGCGTGCTGGTAGTTCTGCGCCTATGCCAGTATCTTTCTTGACTCGTGTTTCTGTGCTGCTTCTTGAAACCTTGTAATAGTGCTTTGCACAGTTGCCAGCGCATTGCTGCTGCTATCAACATTTTCTCTTTCGGTCGAGACTGACATCGATAATCTCGCAAGAGTATTGACGGAGACGATAGTCCGGTGGTGTGTCACAGAAAGCCTGCATCTGCGGAAGTATACAGGGCAGGAGGACACTGCGCATGCGCGCAGTGTCCTCCTGCCCAAACATCCTCATCTGCATTGTCCCAGTCAGCCCAGCGTAGCCGCCTTTGCTTGTCATCTTATCTCTTGCAACGCCTTATTGTAATCACTGCAAGGGCACAAAAGCCACGCGAATCGACTATCAAACGCAGCAGAGAGGAAGTAGGCGGTAATCGTACAAAGTTAGCACTGGTTCTATATAGCTCCCTTTAAAAGCGGACAACCGGCAGGGCCATGTCGACGGCAGTAGAGTAGTCTACTAGGCTTATGCTTTGGCAGAAAGACGCTGCGCGCGCGAATGCCAATTTTCTAAACTTTCGCAGATGCACCCCATGACCCTGTGCTGTCCGTCGCGTCCGACGACTATTCCGAGAGATTATCGAACGCATGGAGAGGATTTACTCAGGAAAAACAAATGTTCACCGCAGAAAAATTCTTGTTCAGCGTCGACACTTCGGCCTAAAGCCCTTCTCTGCCGAGCAAGGGCTCGAAACACAGGCACCGTCAAGTCAAATGTCCATAAATTCAGGGACAGTGTCCGTGACCACTGGACCCGGTACCTTAATTTATCAGCACATAACGCAGACATATACTTCTCCATTGCAGCGTACCGGCACGCGAAGCGATAAAAACAAAGCGATATTATGTGAAAGCGAATATACGAAATAACGACATAAAAAATAGCCCGATTTGCGACACCCAATCAAGGGTTATCGCAGAGGCTGTCGATTTAACTATGAGACAATATCTAGTATTGACATACTAGATATTGTCTCATAGTTAAATCGTGAAAATTCATCGCCAACGGCCTTTGCTTGCTCAATGAGTGAAAGCTCAGGCGCAGGAGACGTGCGCTACGGACCGTACTGCCCGTCATGCACCATAGACTTGGTGCGTTACGTCAGAGAGTTTTCAATGAAATTTTGGGGGCGAAAATACCGCTTTAAAGCAGGCTTTCTATAGATGAGCTGCAGAGTGCCAGAATGTTGTTTCGCGGCAAGTGTTTCACCCTAGGTGTACCAGGACACTGCGTGTGTAACAGCGGCCGTAAATAATCAATGCCGTTCTTACGCCTCCGTACTTTTCGCACAGTACCAGGACACTGCGTGTGTAACAGCGGCCGTAAATAATCAATGCCGTTCTTACGCCTCCGTACTTTTCGCACAGTCCTTCAGTTGCGTGAGGGGCTGCTGGAACGCCCACAGTGTGCTAATATGACGTTAGAAAAATGAATGAGCTTACCTTCTTGCTTCTGCAGCTTTTGCTTGTCTCCGGCGCACCGCCCCGACCAGCCGACTGGAACCCGACGCGCCTTCTTGGTAACGCTACAGCAAATACACTGACGCAAGCGCTGGTTTTTGTGGGACCCTGATGAGAGGAGGAAACGGTGACAACAGCGCACCCTAAGGGACTGTTTATTTTTCCTTTTTTTTTTTCGGTATGAGTATCAGCTGACGAAGCTAGCGCGCACTACAGTACGCATTTGTTGGAGCACAGACGACATTTTCGACCTTGAGTATTGTGCTTCAAAGAAATATCCGAGACATCGAAACATATGGCAGAAGCGTCGGCGCAGCTGATAGTGCCCGGAATAAGTTATCATGCTACACTTTATTATGAACGAATGTTGGTTTCGTTTCTGTTGAGGTGACTGTTGCGATTTCGTCAGACACGTGGTCAGTCCCAGTCGTGTTCCGCAGGACACTATAAAGTTATTTTCCATTCCATTCCATGGCCATAACTTCAAAAACATCCCGAAATTTCGGCACATTGCGTGGTGCGACAAGCAGAACAACGCTTAAGCCGCAGCAAGTTCCAAAAAAACAAAAAAAAATGTATGTGCTCTCTCGTGAACACCCATCTGCGTCATTACGTCACGATACGCGCAACCATAGGCGTACCCACGGGGGGGGGGGGGTCGCTTCTCACCCTAGTCACTTAAGAGGGGGGGGGGGGGGGCGAAAAGTCAGCCCATACATTGACATAATAGAGAGGGGGTACTGTGACTAGGGCGGGGGGGCGCGCAAAGTCAGTCCCACACATTGACTTAATAAGGGAGGGGGTGCGCTGCGACGAACCTTCGCCCCCCCCTGAAGGGGAACCCTGCGCACGCCCATGCGTGCAACGTCTGGAAACTGAAAGTATAACTGTTTCGTACAAAACATGTCGCAGTAAATTATTTAGGTGAAAGTCTAAGATTTCTCATCAAACGCGGAACTTGGCCGTCGGCGTCAACACGAGTGATGCAAAAAAAAAAAAACCTCATCACGCGATGACGTCAAGCTAAAATTTGTGACGTCATCATGAAGCCACTGGGACGTTACACGATGGCGTCATCGCATGCATCTTGGTCAAAGGTGTGCTGATCACGCAGGCAGTGCAAAACGACGTTAGGTGCGGGAAGCTCTCGCGGGGTGGCGGGGAAGGATCAATACATCGACTGAGAAGAAACAAAAAAAATCCACGCATCACCATGAAGTGAATGATGACGAGTGGGCGAAGCTAGGTCCTTAAGTCCATAATGTATACGTTGAAGTCACCGACTAGTATAAAGGGTGTGTGCTTGTAGGTGTTTTATATAGTTCCGTCAAAATTATGATTGATATTAGTCTATTGTTAAAGCTTTTTTTTGTGTCTCACATATGTTTCGAGTGTAGAAGTTTAAATCAAAAGCAACAACCTACTCCCACAGAAAACACAAGCAAGAGGCTCCACGAAGACAAGACTGAAGAGCAGCACTTCAATTACAAGCAGCAGCGTCCAATTCTCTCACTCGTAAGGATTCATCAGTTGAAGATTAAGCTGACGTAACATGTTAACAGCAAGAATAACTTTGTAAACAAAAAAAAGTTTTTTTTTTTGTTCGGTTTGTCTGGGGTTGAGGTCTCGTCCTTCCCCTTGAAAATTTCATTTGGCTCTGCCCTGTTCATTTTTATTTTCTAATTGGCATTGCCTGCTATATTATTATGGTGCGAGCTGAGGTTTTATTCTTTTCATAACTCACAATAAAGAATGTAGCCGTGACAACGGACACCATCGACGGACAAGCCTCGCCCTTAAAGGGACCCTGAAACGGTTATTTGAAGCTTTGTCAGCGTTTAGGCTCGAGCATCATCGAACCATTGGCACCACAAATTTAGCGCACGCCGTGTACCAAGGCGGCTACGGACAATTATATCATACCCTCCTTCTCACCCCTGCCTTGCCTCCTCAACTCATGAGACACGCTGGCATCGCTGGCGATCGTAGAGCTCACGTAAGCACACTCGACGATTTGAGCTTCGCCCAGTGATGACCTCCGAGATTGCATGCCGACAGGTTGCGTGCAATCTCGGAGACCATAGCCCAGTGCGCCCGGCAGCACACACGCCGTCTGGCAACAGAGACATCGCGGAGTGGTTGATATCTGGTCCGACAGGTGCCTCCACCTTACCAGCCAATTTTTCGTGCGCGCACACCGCAGCCAATCAGATCCAGCAGCCCCAGTGACGTCGTGCGCACACTGCATGTCGTACTCCGAAGGGGCGGTTGAAAACGCGTTCGGCTGAGTCGCAGTGATCTGCAGCGATTCGCAACTTTATAGCGTTGTAATAAATTACACAGGGTACGCAGAGAGCTTAAATTAGTCTGTAAATGAGCCTTAGGACTTGGTCTACTGGCCCGATGTGTTTGTACAAAATCGTCAACACCGTTTCAGGGTCCCTTTAAGATGTTTCGCCTCTAAAAGAGCCTTACGGTGCCGCTGCGTACAGCTTCACAAGAAGCACGCTTGAGACCGATATCGAAAAATCTAAGGCCGACATTAGGGCCAAGGCAGACCAGACGCTTCCGAAGACAGACGCGTACGCACAGCTGCGTTTGAAGATGTTGAGTCGCTGTTTACGGCGATACGGTATTTCCTCGCCTACAACACGCCCCTGCCTTTAACCCACACACAGTACAAATCGCAAAAAAAAAAACTCCCTAATATGTACTGATGGGATAGTTGATGAGACATAATATAGGAGGAAGAAGCACACTAAGGACACAATTACGCACACATAAAAATGACGCATCACTTTAATGTGTGCCTGATTGCGTCCTTTGTGTGATGCTTCATCAAATGAAAAACTTCCCTGCGTACTGCCGTAGTTAAGCCACCTTTCTTGCATTATCGTGCAGCGGTGTCGTTAAGCCAACTTGCGCAACGAAATTCGCAAGCAAAATACGGTAAATTCTTCTAAAGTTTTATAACGAATTAATTGCAGTTTTCAGGGAGTTCGATATATGCGGGTTAGATTGTATAGAACAACTACAGTCGAACCCACTTAATTATAACAATAATCAGGTGCCACGAAAATATCATTGTTATAACCGATAATTGTTAAAAAAGAGTTGCACAAAAAAAGCGAAATAGGGGGGACAGAAAGCTGTTGTGACATCACTATAATATCGGCTGGGATATATGACAACAGACATCAGTGATAAGGGTGACAAAGCTGCCGATTTTTCGGACATGCTTGAAAATTCAGACGCTTTCACGGGACCACCACAAGCCCCATAGACAACGTCTGAGGTGTTGGACGCTGAACCTCTTCGTAGTCTCAACCTTTTACTCAACTTGCACGTCCGAAAGTGCATTAACAGAAGCCACCACTGCTCCCGAAGCCACCACTGCTCCCGTACCGTCGCATATTTCAGAAGTCAGCTTTGCCTCAATTCCACCGCGCTTTGCGGAGAAGCATACTGTGAATACGAAGGGGCGATAGAGGACGGTGGGGTTGTGTGCGGGGGTCCGGCAGCTCGAATTTCTCGTTTTCTTCTTTCTTTTCAAGGATTTTGCATTCCATTTCTAAGCACGGCACCCAATAGACAGAAATCATTGTTATAACCAATTATGCGACATGCGGCCATTGTAGTAAGCGGGTTATTTCACCATAAGAAACATACCAAAGTTCACGGTGCAGCTGCTTTTCATTGTTATAACCGATGTATTGTTAAAACCGGTATCGTTATAAGTGGGTTCGGACTGTACTGCAAAAAGATGCGCAAAGTTTTCGCTAAGTCGCGCATAGCTTGGCACAACGTGCCCGTCGGCGCTGGATGGGAAACCTATATTTCTCTATTTCTATATAGAGCTGGACGGCTTTTTTTTTATCTTTAATCTTTTTTTTCTTTCTCTTTCTTTCATATTTGCCTTTCTCTTTCCGCATTTTTATCTCTATTTCTCTCTATCTCATTATTTGTATATATGCTATGCCTTACTCTCCCCCTGTCCTTTCCTTCCTTCATCCTGAACCTCACATTCCGTTCTTACTACCTCGTTATACTAAAGAAGGCTGCCTGGATAGCGAAGTGGTTAAGACGCTCGCCATTGGAACGTATGTACTACGTGGTTTCGAATCCCGCCGCCCAATGAGGAAATGTTTTCGTCGGGACATTTTCTATATACGTTTCTTTTTGTCTCCTGGTTCTTTCTCTCTTCGCCTTCCTCCTCACATTGCTCCTTCGGTTTGTGCTAATCGTCGCACGCGTTCTGGGAGCGAAGCAGAAGATGAAGGAGATGACGAAGAGAGCGCGTGCTGGTTCGTTATGATGATAATTTTGGGTCACGACATTTTACGCCGAGCTAGAACAGCTTCGATGTTGAAAAAAAAGTTAATAAAATCATGAACTATTCCTCTCCCTGAAGATGTATGACCCGCGAAGCTGTGTAGCATACAAATTTATTTATTTCATTGATTCGTTCTTGCACTTAATCATAATTTTTGAATTGTTTGCTCCTTTAAAGCAATTCCACCTCAATTTTCGTGCGCCGCAAGTGTAGCGCGCAGGTTATTTATGTCTTATTTACTATACTTACGTATTTGCTTACTTTATACTTCCGTCCGCCGCGGTGGTATAGCGGTTAGGGTGCTCGGCTGCTGACCCGAAGGTCGCGGGTTCGATCCCGGCCGCGGCGGTCGCATTTCGATGGAGGCGAAATGGTAGAGGCCCGTGTACTGTGCGATGTCAGTGCACGTTAAAGAACACCAGATGGTCGAAATTTCCGGAGCCCTCCACTACGGCGTCTCTCATAATCATATCGTGGTTTTGGGACGTTAAACCCCAGATATTATTATTACTTTATACTTCCTTGTTTGTTAATTAATTAATATATTTATTTCATTTATTCATCTTTATTTTTATTTAGTTTTATATCTGTTTATTTATTTACTTTTTTTTCTTGTTATTTTCAGAGTGGTGAAAAGTGAGGTTTGTCCATTTTCGGTAGCACATACCTTCTAGGGGCTATTTGTTGACGAGGGTAGCGATGTGGGCTTGTTGGTGCATAATGGAAAGTGCCTCTTCTTATTTGTCCTCGTCCACACCAGCGCTAAGAAAACTGCCTTTCTATGTGTTGAGTATTTGTTGAGGTAATTGTTGACTAGGCAACTTTTCGGAGAGTTACGATATGTTCATGTTTCTTAGCACCCTAGGATCCCCGTCACGTCACCCAATTCGCCAGCCGCCTTTTGAGCTCATTCTTGGCATATTTTTTTTTTTTTTAACTGGCGCGAATTTAAAGAAGTTTGGGCTTGTTGCTCTAAATAAAAGTACTGGTGTCGAGAAACCTAAAACAAGTATGTGGTGCCTGGGAATGAATCGAATACATTTTTATTACCGCTACGTTAAGCACGCACACACACACGCACACACACACACACACTCACACACATTCGGTTTCGATGTCGAGAGGGCGGCCTCTCAGTGACGTGTCATGGCAGTGTGACGTCGCGGGTAGAGAGCAACTGGCGATACTAACAGAAAATCTGCCATCTGTCTGTGGTGCACCTAAACAACGATGAGTGTATTGTCGTTCAGGGACCCTGACAGGGATTTCTGCAATTTAGTTTTATCTGTTTATTTATTTACTCTTTTTCTTGTTATTTGCACTGCACCATTGGTGAGTAGTGAAGTTTCTAGGACCGACGCTGCACGGAAGCTCCGCTCGTTTGCTCGCCTGCGCACCACGTCACAATGGAATGAGCCATGTCACTTCAAACATATGCCCGACTACACTCATATTTGACCCTACGTTAAAAGACCCCTGACAGCGAAAGTTTTGTTTGAGACTTTTTTACAGTAATTTGTAGCTTTGCGTCTGGTAATGCCGAAATTTAATCGTAAATGCTCTAACGCATCGTATAATTAATGCTAGCGACGTTAATTCAGAACGATTTTGCTTCAGTTCGAAACGCCCGCCGAAATACTATTAGAAACTAGCGCGCTACAGCGGGGCAGCACCTGAGACTACATGCGCTCAAGCTTCGGTGACGCTGAACGCGCCGTTTTGAAATAGGGGGCCCCGCGAGCGGTGAAGAATGAAACGATGTGGGCAATGTGGGTGCTTTGAGCTTGTCCTCCACAGGAAAAAGAAAAGCATTCCTGGCGTAAGCAGCCAAAACCACCTTGAGAGCAGCCCGACAACAGAGCGGGAGGGGTGACGAACAATAGTCCTCGCCGGGTGCCAGTCGCGGTATTATCCGCGCCCCCGAAAATGTTCTCCGACATCGACAATACTTGCTTGACCTCTGCAACGTCACGAGGGAGCCTCTGTCTACGTCAAACCACAGAAAATGTCGATTGCACCTGAGTACTCGGATGAGCACTGACCTTTACTTTAGAACCAAATTAAAATATCTTACAGGCAACGATCGTCCCTAATGATCGGTCAGAAGTGCCCCCCGCATGCAGGAGTCTCAAACAACACAAGCATCTCGAGTTTCTAAATTTGGTGTCAGGGGTCCTTTAAGTCTTCAAGTTCCATCGAGGCTTCGCCCTGGTAGCTATAGACGCGATCAACCAGTGTAGGATGTGGTTGGTCGTAGCGTTTACTAACGCCTATGTTTTCCGCATTGGGTTGGCCGACACCGCAACTTTGACCACTAGCTGTGGCATTGAGGAGACAATTGGACATATATTTTGCGACTGCCTACAGTGTTGCACAGCGACTATACCTTTCCAACGCGCTCAACAAGTTGGATGACCGACCTTTGTCGGAGGAAAGAACTTTACGCCATCGACAGGATGCATCATCGCAGAAGAGGGGGCCCCGCAAGCGCTGCTGCGCTTTTTGCGATCGACCATGCCTTTCTGAACGACTGTAGCCACAACACCCTTCCTGTGTATATTGTTTTTTTTTATCCTGCGTGTACGTACATTTTTCCTTCTTCTTGTCTTTCTTTCTCTCGCACTTCACCCTTTCTTGCCCCCGCTTCCCCACCCCGGTGCTGGGTAGCAAACCGGATGCTAATATCTGGTTAACCTCCCGGCCTTGCTCTTCACAGTGGCGGATCCAGGGGGGGGGGCGGTAGGGGCGATCGCCCCCCCCAAAGCCTGTATCACCCCCCCCCGCTCCCTTCATTGCCTGCGTCCACCTCCGAGGCCAGCCTCATACATACATAATAGGGAGGGGGGGGGAGCTGCGGCGAACCTTGCCCCCCCCCCCTTCTGAAGGGGAACCCTGCACACGCCTATGTGCGTGACCCACAAATATGCGCTGTCGAAGCAAGGCCGCCAGCCTTTGTACTCCCGTGCAAGTCTGTCCCATCTTTCCATTGAAAAGGTCTGCTAGGAGAAAGCGCTCGCACGAATCGTGCCAGCTAGCACAAACTCGTGGCGCAGGTGGTGGTTGGTTGGTTACACGTAAACCAAAGGAGCTTTTCGCGTGAAGTGGCAGGACACAGTGGCGGATCCAAGGGGGCGGGGGGGGTGACTGGGCGATCCCCCCCCCCCCCCCCAAAGCCACCGACCCCGCCCCCTTTCCTCAGGACCTTCTCGACAGGAATTTTTCGGCACGCGAAATTTTTTAGGCCGCTGCGGCGGCCTTGGCTGTTCGCGGCGACATGCACCCATCACTTGCCGTCTGCTTGGCGCGAAGCCGGCTAATCCCCGCCTTTTTGAAAGCGAGCTAAACAACATGCGTGCCATTATGCACCTTCAGACAGAACTGAAATGTGTTTCCTGCTTGAGCATGCCAACGATGTCACACGGGCAGGGGGCATCCTCCTGAAAATCGTTTATGAGCGGTGACACAATACAAAGAAGCATAGGCGTGCGCACGAGGGGGGGGGTGAGGCGCAAAGCCAGCTACGTCGTTAGCTCGCCATATTGAATTCCGGTAGTATCATTTGATTCGCCGATAGTGCGGTGCATTGTAGTCTGCGCTATGGGCACTGTTGGGACTCCGGTGTGGTGGGACCACGGTGTAAGAAATTATTTTTCTTACACCGTGGTGCGAAAGATAAGTGGGTGGGGGGCGTCGGGGGGAGTCAAAGACCTCGGAGAAGGCGGCTGTTGTCTCGAACCCCTGCAGGTGCTAACGCCTGCATTCAGGTGAAGACATGATCTGTATCGATGACAGCGTCTCCAGCGGTGCCTTCTCACGCCGTCAACGTCGCGAAAGGGGTGTTCGTGTTACTTCCGTAGTGTTCCATCGAACCCGTCCACGGCGACATTCCTGGCTCGCTCTACCACGCCTGCAAGAAGCCTCCAGGAAAATGCGGTGCTCTGTTCCTCCGTCCATGCGGAGATCTTTGGGGGACTGAGAGGTTCACGCACAGTGGCGCCTGCTATAATAGAGAGTTTTAGCAAGTTCCGGAAATACGGCACGTACGGTGCGCAAATACGGCAGCGTTCCTTCTTTCCTTCTCTCTGTGCCTTTGCCGCTCCCCGTTCCAGTGACACTGCGTCCTTCGGCGTGGTTGACAGGCAACAATCAGGCGTGACAACCCCACAGCAACTTTTGGGAAAGCTCTTGTGGTGTTGTGGTGCCTTCCCCGGCAAAAGGTCAACGACGGGGAAGGGAGAAGCAGTACAGTCATACGATAGCGTATTTCCGAAACTTGCTAAAGCTCTCTAATGAATTCCAGAGCCGGTCGTAACAGCGCCAACCAGCCGCGTGATATTTAAATCGTGTTCTCCCCAGCCTATTTAACAAGCGGAGTCTTTTCTATTTTTTTTTCTTTTTTTCGGCGCTCATCTGAGAAACCGGAGCTGATCGCGGAGGCCACAAACCAGCTATAAAGAACTTGGTGCGGTGCCCTGTGGCATCAGCGCAACTTCTCTCTCCAAATCGTCCTTCAGAGCATCAAAGGGGTTTACTGCGAAGTACTCAGCTGTCGCCGATGTGTTAGTTGTACAAAACGCTTGTCACAAAGGGAACTCGCATTCCAGGAAGACGCCAGCGCGGCCACACAGCGTTTGGAAAGGGTTCTTTTTTGTGTTTCCTTTCGCATTCCTTGTTTTGTTTTTTCTTCTTTCTGCTTTTACTATGTTTGTAGTAAACATAGAAGCTTAATCTGGAAGAAAGCTCTCGTCTTCGTTTGTTGATGTGTTCCCCCCTCTTGCTTCGCGCTATGCCACTTTAGCAAAACTGGAAATTCAACAAGCCCTAACCACTAATCTACTACGTAGAAGCAAGGAAGGAGCATTCCTTTCTTTTTTTTAGGTACACATGCCTCCTGCTCTGTTAGTAGTCCGTACTGGCACGGGTTGCCTTTCAGTGTCAATAGATGTGGAAACCATTCAATATCATTCGTCGTACAGACTGTTCCAAAAGACAGCAACACAGGTCACCATCAGTGGCCACATGAAACAAAGATTATTCCGAAATATTCACAAAAGGGGATCAGCTTTGTTGAGCTGAAGCGATCCAGACGAGAGGGCCTGCACTGTTGACACACTCGGCCCTTTCTTGAACTACGTCTCCAGGTGCAGGGATCGGTCACCATGCGTCTGGATGACTTCGACGATGTCTGGGGTGACTTCGAGCATTCCAATGCTTTGTTTCAGGAAGGGTCGTATGACTTCACGAGCTGCGAAGTAAAGTCTGAAATTTTTCCAAGACAGAACACGCAATTGTGAAAAGGGGAGAGGAGAATCTCCCGCTCCACATCTCTTTGCCCTTTCTGCTTCCCTTTGCACATTTCCAACGAAGGCTTTCTTCGATCATCCGCGACGACGATTAGGCGCCTTTTTTCTTCTTCGAACCACAACCACCACCACCACAAGGAGAGAGAGAGAGATACACACACACTGAGGTGCCACTTCCAACAATGTTTATGAAAGGCTTCTTGGTCGCCGCCAAGGTACCCTCTGATAAGTGGGTCTGAGGAAAGAGAAGAAGGCGCTGTTTTCTGTCTTCCAGGTGGGGACACGGCTAAACGCCTACCCTCCGAGCAGCTGTAAATAATGCGTGACCGTCCTGCCCTCCCTCCGATGGCATCCGTGAATTTCATTCGTCGAAGAACGACACGCTATGATGGAACGTAGAACCACACTCAAACATTTGCCCTGCCGGTGAAACTACGCTATTTACCATCTGCAAGGTAGCATCAGCTACAGCGCGATGTCGACTTGCTATGCTGTTGGTTGCTCAAAGAACGTTGCAAAAGGAGACAAGCTTTTTTGTTGTTCCACGAGGAAAAGAATTAAACAAAACATCAAACGGCGAAGGAGATACCTGCGTCGTATCAGGAGGAAGAACTTTTACCAAGGTAGGCCTTGCGACGTAAGTCGATCATTACTGAATATGTATCGTGTGAACCTGCTTCCGCAGTTTTTTAGATGAAGCTGTCTTGATACTGCTTGATACCAATGTCTCAGTTGAACAGAACAAGAAGCAACGTGACATTAGCGGCTCGGTTTTCTCGGACGGTTTTTGTAACAATGATATCGAGATCGTTCTAGCCGGTTCGCCAAATATTTGAAACCGGCGATAGCAATTGCAGCAAAATCCTTAGTGTAATAATTTTCCATTTCCGAACATTTACTGCATGCACGTGCGAATACGATTCACCAGAGTCCTTCCCTAACGAACAGCGGTTCCTCACTGTCGCGTTTAAAGCAATTGCACTTCAACCAATTAATCTCGTTAATTTCACCATCGTATGCTTATTCTAATAGAGGTGAAAATTTGGTGAAAGTTTCATTTTTAAATGTCACGCCGAAATCTCCACGCGTGACGCCAGGGATTTCAAACGGCATTTTTCGTATTTTGGCAACATTGAATTAACCTTCCTGAAATTGGTATGTTATGTATATGCCCCTCGCAGTACGATGTACTTCATTCTGCCTTCATTTTAGCGATTGCAGCAACTACGTATGACCTAGTAGACGGCGTCAAAATCTATGAAGTCAATTTCGAGGTGACGTCGCCACCCACATTTTTTTTTTCATGCGTTTTCTCGCGGTAAGAGTGCTGTTTCGTGAATTTTTAATTTACAAATGCGCGAAAAGTCGTTTTTCCTTGTAGTGTCCTAAGCGAAGGAATGTGTCCAATGTATCTTCGCCTCCTCGCCCTTTGCCCTTCAGTTACTGCGGGTTGCGCAATACACCCCCCCCCCCCGACCACCGCCCCCCCAAAGGACGTCCCTGGATCCGCCCCTGGCTCTTCATCTCTCTCTCTCTCTCGCAAACTCGCGATGTCCATTGCAGTGGAAGACGGCTTGCAGATGCTCAGCGACGGAAACTTTAAAATCAAAATAAAATATTTTATACGTGTTGTCTGACTCCGGATGTGGGGAGAGCGTTGACACTACTGCATACCACGGGAACGAAAAATGTTCCTTTTGCGATGCCTTCAAATCGTGTCAGTACAAAGGTATAGGTTGTTCATGCATGTGATCAAAAATTATGAATGCCCGAGTTTATACAACATGATCCCGATTGAAGCACTTCATGTATATAATTTATATTTCAGGCAACAATCATGGTTCAAATTGCCCAAGTACATGCTTTCGGTTAGGAAATTTCACTACTCGAGCACTTTTCAGATATTTAATTTAAATGTATGTAACTGTAGCGTAACTGGCATTAGCGAATAAAGGAATCACACAGCTCTATATGTACGTTCGTGTTAAGACCGTCTTTGTTAATATTACGTGCCAATGTTGGTATAACCGGCCGTGGTATAACGATCCCTTCACACAGAAACGCGCCCTCACGCCAGAGCCGAAACCGAAACGCTGTGGGGTTGTGCAGTGGCGCTGCGGATTGTCACGTGACGTCGCGAGCTGCGAGAAGAAGCGCATGATCGCCGCAGCCAAGCGGAGGTGTGACCGTTCTTCGGGATTAGTTTCTTCAAATTCGTCGGTGTTCGATACTTTGTTAGCTGAAAGCCATGAGCGGCAAGGACAGGATAGCCATCTTCCCTTCTCGCATGTGAGTAAAATGCTCGTGCTTCTCCGCAATTCGCTGCGAAGCGACATCTTTGGCACCGTCCGGTCCGTTCCGGCATTTTCAGTTTGACAACACTCAGGTGTTCAGCGGTTGTGAGCGGCGTTCTTCCGCTGCAAGAACTGAATTTCGTGCCTTTTGACTCGTTACAGGGCCATGACTGTCATGAGGGGCCGTCTCAAGGGTGCCCAAAAGGGCCACAACCTTCTCAAGAAGAAAGCCGACGCTCTGCAGATGCGGTTCAGGGCGATACTGAAGAAAATCGTGGAGGTGAGTGCAGCCGCTCGCACAGCTGCTATTTTACGACCTTGCTGCTTCTGACCTTCTGTAAGATCGCGAATGCTGTTTTATTGCGTCTAACTCATTCCAACCTTTGCAAAAACTCTGCTGCCTCGTCGCTGTGGATGCACTATCAAACCCACGGGACGCGGTTTAGCTTTCGTTGCATCACTGTCGTTCATCTTCAGTATCACTTTTACATTTTGCCCAAAGAGCATCTTTCCAAGCTGATGATCTTTGCCAGGGGTATGGGTATTCTCAGGCCACAGCAGTAGCGTTAGCGAAGCGCCACTAGCTTTTTTTTCGTGTCATTAAGGTAATCATAATGCCAAGTGCAGATTAACTAAGGTGCCGTGGGCACATTTCTGTACGCGTCTTGTTTCTTCACGTTTGTGGCCAGTGACGGCAAATAAAACCCTACAGACGTATAACTTTGAGACCAAACCCTCTTCATACCCAGTTTGTGTGAATTTAACCTGCAGTGCTCAGAATATCGTTTGAGATCACTTTGGTAGAGGAACCTATGGGCGGTCCAACGTCGCGCTACTGGCAAAATAATTTAAATTTTAATCTTACTGTAATGCTTTCTGTGCGTTACTTGTAACATGTGCATGTACTTCCAGGTCTGTGGTTCACTTATTTTAATGCGGAAATTCACTATGACTGTATGCACAACAAATAAGTATTTAATATTCCATAATTATCATGGCTGACTACATTATGCACAAAGGTACATTCTTCCACCTTGGCTTTCTTTCAGCAAAGGGTGTCCAGAGCTTTGTAATGAATTATTCGCGATAGAAAGTATTAATCTACCATTCATTATATTGATGAGGGCGTGTTTACTGTTGGGAAAAACTTACACTTTCCGAAGGTCTGTCAGTTTTTAAAAATGCAGGAAAATCTGTGTGGAATTTTGGACCCTGCTTGCCTTCATTCGGGGAAATTCTTGCTTATGAGATTTGACAAACTTTGTAGTATACCAGAGGGAAGCAGGGTGTTCAACTGGTAAAGTTAGGTGAGTGTTTGTGCTTGTGTAATTGGTTCACCCTCTTTGTATTTGTGTTCTTGCACATCCAGCATGAATGCACAGTATGAACCTTAGTATTAATCTAACTCGCCCACGCTTCCATTTTACCTGCATGCACACAATGGACAGCAATAGACCTCTCCCTGTTTGCAAACAGTGTGACGTCACTGTGAGCACCCCGCCCCCAATCCCCTCCCTCGCAGGTGTGGTTGGCAAGAAAGTCCCGCCGGCGGGATCTTTCTGCATAGCAGCGCTGCATGTTTCTAGTGATTTCTTCGACGGAAGTTTCAGCGAATTGGTATTTTCTAAAGTAACAGCTTTTAAAAGGAAGGGTCACTGCCGATAATGCACGATTCTGCTAGGTTAACATGTGGCGATTTGCTCGTCGTAGATGGCAGCCATAAAAAAAATCTTATCCTCTTCGAAAGCGAACGTTCTGCATGTTCATGGTGACTGGCACTTTGAGAAATATTTGCATGACATGGATGTGAACGTACTCAATTTCCGTCGCGACATGTGTACTGCAGTTTTAAACGAGGTACCGCATTGGCGGCAGCATGGTTTCGAGCTGCCGTGCGCAAGGTCACGGATAAGATTCTCACTCACTGCGCGAAATTCTGATCGGCGATGAATGAAAAAAAAAGAAAACAAGGAAACGCGTGTCGCCATGCGTTGGGCTGAGATTAACAAATCGCCGTGGAAAATAAAGCGAATTTCTCCCCTACGGCGTTTCTCATAACCCAGTGAGCATTTATGCGATTTTTAACCTGATAACTTAATTATACACATAATCTCTTGCACAGTTAGTTACCTCTCTGCATCTGATGCCTACAACATGTTTGCATACATACTTTGCTCTTTTAGACCTGATACACAGGCTTGTAATGTTCATTGTCACTTTATAAAGATCGAGCCATAATGGTACCAAGTATATGAGAAACAAGAATCTCCACTGTTTTCATTAAGACGTATGAGGTCTCCGATAATACAAGTTACCCTTATTGGGTTTGCGTATTCGCCGCGGCGAAGCATATATGCAGCTTCGGGAATGCTAAAACATGCTCATGTCTAGTCGTATCTTTCAGCCCGGAGATCATGCACTTTTTTTTTCTGCACATAGCGCAAACGCTGAGATGTACGCAGATGATCGCGTCAAATGCATTTTTACCTTAACTAAAATGTTGAGTCTTGATGTTCCGTCGACAACCGGTTACTGCCACCGGCCCACAACGAGTGCCAATGTTCTCGCAAACAAGATGCATCATTATTCACACAGCATACACCACACACAATATTCTCAGTTCCACCGTCCATAAAGGTGAATCAGAATATGCCTTTTAACGCACACTACACGCCACAATAAAGACTGCACATTTTCGAAGACGATGCCGCTTTTCCTCGCACAGGCCGTCATGTGTGGGTTCCTTCTCCAAGATAAACAGCCAGCCAGCGTGGCAAGATTTTCGTCACGCAGTTTACCACACACCTAGATGTTCTCTGACGCATACCACAGCTAATCTTGCAACAGTAGGATGAAGTTTAAGCTTTAAAAAAGAAAAAACTTGCCACAAGCAGCGCGCGACTGTACCACGCTGAGCCACCAGCGGAGGTGTCTTGGCCACCACCTTGCACGTGCGCCGGTGACGTCATGCTGTGATGTACCCCGGTAGAGGTCTATTGTACTTGTCTTGTGAGTGTTATCCCGACTGGTTGGGTCGAATGCCTTGAAATGCATGGGTCAGTCAAATGTGGCAGTTTATTCCAACTGATCTACAGCGGGTAGGTAGTAGTTCAAAATTAGAGGCTTGCAGTAACTCTAACCTGTTCTGTAACTCTTCAATCGGTGAACAACCAGTTTTTTAATGCGAGATCGTTAGAGAGATTGTTTAGCAGAAATTCTGGTGTTGGCATTGTTGGTTGTGAGCGAAAATTCGAGATATTAAATAAGCAAAATCATTGGTTAGGCCTTGTGACAAAGCAGGTGTTCTACCATAAAGCCACACCTGTGCTTGAAGGCATTTAGGAAAGCAACCCTATACAAATGTCATCTAGTGCGAGGAGTCTCCTTAACCCATGTAATACTGCGAGGCAGAAGCGTAGAATCGCACCAAGCATCAAAACATGTGAATCATCAGCGAGTGGTCGGTTTCTAAGGTGCATCCATTTTAGATGCGAAGAATCTTATGCTCGGGGCTATGTCTGTCCCGCGTCTGTCCCGCGTATGGCCACTTTCATGAAGTAGGGAAGCACCCATTATGCGAACCAGAACACTGTAGTAATATGAAGGCCGTCAACCCTACCACAGTCATCAGAGTCATGGCCGAGAGCACAGAGAGGCTGCTTAGCAATGGCTAGGCAGGTGGTGTCTATCGCCCATGTTGACCCCATTCCTTGAGTCATCGCCGAGAGCACAGAGAGGCTGCTTAGCAATGGCTAGGCAGGTGGTGTCTGTCACCCAGGTTGACCCCATTCCTTGATCTTGCTTGCATGTGTTTGGAGGGGGCTTAGTCCGTCCCTCCTTCCCGCGCCCCACACCACCACAGCGCATACGCGTCCCCTCCCCCCTATCCTCTCCTACGCTCACCCCCTTTCTCTACTCTAGGAATCATCTACTCTACTGAGCGGCGCCCGCGTCCCACAGCACATGCGCGCCCTCTCTCCTCTAGGAATCCTCTACTCTACGGAGCGGCTCCGGCGTCCCACATCCCCACAGCGCATGCACGTCCCCTCTCCCTCCTCTCCTACGGTCCTCCCCGTCCTCTCCTCTAGGAATCCTCTACGGAGCGGCGCGCGCGAAAGGGGGGTGTGACAACTTCATACTCCGCTGAGGTCGCCACGGTAGTTCCGCGGTATGAAAATGACGGAGCGCGCGCGCCCTCATTCTCTCTCCTGTGCAGCACCGCGATGAGCGCCCGGAGCGCTGCCGTGAAATGAGAGAGGCCACGTTCCTCCCGCTCAAGCTAATTATCTCCGCGCTGCTTCGCATCCACACATGGTTCCCTTTAGTGGAAGATGGGGAATTTTTCTTTTTTAATCCCTCCGGCATAATTAATTATGGGCAAAAACAGCGCTCAGACGGACGAGACCAAGATAAGGTAATAGAACACAAGTGCTCACTTTCAACTGGTGATTTATTAGAATATGCAGATTATTTAAACACTTACAATAAACATGCTGAGCATGCGCAGAGGAGCTGGCGTGTGGGTGCACCCACACGCCAGCTCCTCTGCGCATGTGCACACGTGTGGGTGCACGCCCCTGTTCAGTGATACGACAGTGCTCTTCAGACACAGTGATCAGACGATGAGAGCTCGTGGAAGCCTTCTACATTAAAAAAGGAGAGTCATGCATCAGCCAAACATGTTTCTTTGCACGAAAAGGAAGAAAACATAATCAATAGTATGTTTGTCTGACTTGATCTCTTGTCGTGCCTGCGGAGTTACCTCAGCATGAATTTTTTTCTATTTGCATCGTTATGGTCCCTCGCGAGTTCCTCTGCGCATGCTCATTATGTTTATCGTAAGTGTTTAAATAATCTGTATATTCCAATGAATCGCCAGTTGAGAGTCAGCACTTGTCTCGTGTTACCTTTTCTTCTTCCCGTCTGTCTGCGCGCTGTTTTTTCCTATAATGTATCACCAACTAGCCCAGCTTTCAGTCCTGCTTCAGGCATAATTAACCATGATTATCAGCAACACCACTGATTCGCGCACCAGCTGCGGAGGTGCACGTGTTGCCTTACGGCCGCGTAGTGGGCACTTCACAGCTGAATAACGTATGCTGTCGGGCTAGTTGGTGCATAGCTGGCAAGAAATTGGTTGGCGCAAAACAAGAACATGGACGGAGAAGTAACACGAACATGTTCTTTTTTTTTGCGGCAACCAATTTCTAATCAACTTCACAGCTGTACTTGCAGTAGCCATGTTAGGATGGTTTCCAAATGGCCAGCTTAAACATGTACAGACATTCCTTTCCTTGTGGCACGGTTGAAAATGTCACCAAGAAGCAAAGTCAGGCTTGCGAGCGGTGCCCCATTATGCAATCACGTTCAACTCTTCAAGCCGAAGCTCGAGCGTCCTTCAAGTGTTTATTTTTTTTTTTTTTTTGTACAGCTACATCACCGTTGTAAGGTTGTGCTCTGCGAGACCCCCCCCCTCCTGCCAACGCCCACATTCCTGGGCTTATAATGTCGCGCTCTTCGGGACACCCCCCCCCTCCTTGCCAACGCCCACATTCCTGAGCTTGCGCGAGCTACACGACAGGAGATAGGGGGTGCGTCCCCAAGCTATGCGGGTGCGCGGACGTGACTCACCCCTCTGCGCCTTGCTTGGGATTACCTGCCCAACCCTTTTGTTCCCTCTGCTACCTGCCCGATCCTGACCGCGTGCCGATGACCGCAGGCAACGCGGACTGATGGAGGAGGGGGGATACAGGGGATAAAAGGAGCGGCCCAAGAGACCGCGACGGCTTCTGCTACTGGAAAGCTTGCCGGCTAGACACCGGCACTGCAGCTTACGGCCCCACTGAGGGTCGTTTTCCCTTTACATTTTTGTCATATTCCTGTACATAGTTTTGTACATAAAGTGTTCTAAAACGTCCAGCGGTGAAGGCGTCTTCTTCTTCCGAGGCAACGTCACGAAGACGGCGGCGAGTCTCCATCGCAGCGCGGGCCCGCTTGCTTCGCTCCCAAAGAACCTGACCGAACGCCTCCACGAGTTCGGACGAAAATTTACTACCGTGTAACCATGTACGGACAGTATTCCTTTACTCTCACTGCTGAGTCCACCTCATTGGGTATAGTGGCTACGGTGCTCGGCTGCTGACACGCAAGTCATGGTTCGATCCCGGCCGCGGCGGTCACATTTCGATGGAGGTGAAATGGTAGAGGCCCGCGCACTGTGCGATGTCAGTGCACATTGAAGAACACCAGATGGTCTAAATTTCAGGATCCCTCTGCTACAGCGTCCCTCCTAATCATATTGTGGTTTTTGGACGTAAAACCCCAGATATTATTACTCTCACTGCTGCATTTTGAACAAGGGTGCATAATATTGACCCCAGTTATTATTAGCTGTTGGTGTGGGCTGCACAGTGATTGCAGGTACGTGACACAACAGCTCACGGTGAGCTAACACTTGTGGCAAGCACGTTTATTTTGCAGTGGAAGACAACTTCCACCTAGAAAAAATTCTAGGTCTATTTGCAAATTCTGGTCTACTTACTGCCGAGAAAAGTTTTTACAGCGTGGCAAAACATGAAGAGTTTAGGGATTTCTAATTGCAACGCAGTTCATGACCTAGATGTACTGACTTCATGCTTCCGTCTTAAATTGCTTGCTCACGCAAAGAAAAGGATAATTAAATATCCTGCCACCAATAATGTGAATGTCGCAGGGTTGTTGCCAGTTACAGTGGGACATGTGCAGTTTGCCCCTTGAATTTCTATCGAGAAAATGTCTAAGTAAGCTAAATTTTATATCTTGAGTAGTAAGATAGTTTATTTTTATGCCCATCTGTTGCTGTTATTGTCTGTACAAACACATTCATTATTATATATTGAATTTGTTTTACAGCACAAGCACTGTTCATTGGACCTTTCATGATATTCACAGTGTGCTTCATTCGTATGGCCTAAATGGCACCCGCACCCCCCATTGTAGTAGCTTAAAGAGGTGGTGCCACCAAATTTTTGGCTAGTGCGTTCTTTGCTGCAAGCATTTCCTTACAGCTCTAGGAAGCACGATACACGCACCAAGATTCATGTATTCTCGCTAAATAATTTAATATCACCTTATTTATGTGGACAACTTTCGGTTTCGGTTTCTGGATGCCGAGTTGGGCGGTGACGTGGAAGTGTAGTAGGCTTTGTCACGTGACCACGCAAGGCTGTGACGCACATCGTGCTGAGTATCGTACAAGCACCAGCAAAACAAACGCGCCGACAGGTGCGATGGCTAGGAACTTATGACTTGCCGGTACGTACGTTGCGGAGTTGGCGGAGGCTCAGAGGTCACTCACGTCACTACATATTACAGCGAAAGCTGTTATGAGATCACAACAAGGGTCGTTTCTGCGTCGTAGTTGTTCGCCGCCGCTGCCGGTGTCCGTAACCAATATCGTACGAAATAAGAAAAAAAACTAAATAAATAAAAAACACCTATGACCGAATGGGAATCGAACCCGGGTCTTCTGCGTGGCAGCCCAGCACTCCACCACTGAGCTACGCCGCTGCTTGAAACTGCGGTGCAAACTGACTATATGCAGGCTTCATGTCGGGTAAGGAATCACGTTAACGTGTGTTGTTAAGCGTTTTAGAACAGTAAAGTAAGAACCAGGTGTCACACAAATTGAATTGCGTAACGAGTCGGTCGTTCAATGGCCCAACCCATTACAAAAGCCTCAGGCGAAATTCTTCATCGTCGTCAGCCACAGCATCAACAAAGTGCACATAATGCGTTTCAAGAGTGCAGCGGGTACAGCGCTTTTCTGAAGAATGACGAATAATGGCATAGTAGACGCTTCCCCACTACACAAAAATTATGATGATTTATGGCGTAGTGGGTACCATGGAAGTGCGGTTGTTGTAGTTGCCCCAAGAATGTTTAAAAAAGGCTCTAGAAAGGCCGCTCTCTCAGCTTTCGCTGTGGCTGTGCTGGGAGTTCCGTGCAGGCCTGGCGGTTTTCTGATGTGACGTCACTACAACTTTCGTTGTCCTTCCTATAGAGCTGCGTCAGTTTTGATGCTCTAGCGATGGGTCTCGATCGGGAGAATGAGCATTTATAAACACTTTGGAAGTGAATTAAAATATATTCTAAAAGTTTGTTGTGCCCGACCTTTCGTGTGGAGTGTCCTTGCATACAGAGGAAACCCACAACGAGCTTGTTATAGCTTTAAAATTTGATGGCACAACCCCTTTAACAACTGTGGTTGCATCATGAACCACTGCATATCGTCATCATTAGCGGTTATGGTGTTGCATTTGATTCCTGGTTAGGGCGGCTGCATTTTGACTAGGGCAAGATGCAACAAAATTCCGGTGTACCTATGTATGTGCACATTAACGAGCGAGAGATAGTCTAAATTGACGTGTAGTCTGCCACTATGGTGGGCCTCATAATTATATCGTGGTTTTGGGCACATAGAACCTTCGGATTTCTGAAGAAAGCTTTGTTTCAAAAGCTGGCTGACTTGTGTAGCCAAATTCAGTAAGTCTAGCCACATGTATTGCATAATAACATAGCTGGGCTGACAAAATTACGTGAATGTTCAAAGATGGACTTTCACTTATTTATTTTAAAGCAGCTTACAGGCCCCTAAAGGCATCGTGTGAAGGGAGGCAATGCAATAAAATGATTAAAACTGGTACTGAAAATTTAAAACAAAAGGAATGGTATAAGTATATACAGAAATGAGGGCGAAAAAAATTAAAAAAAAAGTTAGAGTAACATATATGGGAATGTAGTTAACATTACATTAGATCATATACAACAAAAAGAGGCAAGGGACTTTGGTGACAGATTATGCTACGAACAGAATAATCGAACAGAATAATTACTGACTGAACGCAAAAAAAGAATCATTTAACTTACAATTGCTCATAACCTTAAAGGCAATCAAAAGAACAATGTCCGTCTCGGTGGAACAGTGGCTAGGGTGCTCGGCTGCTGACCCAAAGGTCGCGGGTTCGATCCCGCCGCGGCGGTCGCATTTCGGTGGAGGCGAAATGGTAGAGGCCCGTGTCGTGCGATGTCAGTGCACGCCAAAGAACACCAGATGGTCAAAATTTCCGGAGCCCTCCACTACGGCGTCTCATAATCATATCGTGGTTTTGGGACGTAAAACCCCAGATATTATTATTAATCAAAAGAACAATGTAATAGGTATGGTATCTAGGCTATTGCAAAGAAATATTTAACTTAAAATTACTCATCAATTACAGTAAAGGCAATGGAATGAACAGTGCAATAGGTATGGTATCTAGCATTATTTTTAAAAAAATGCATGGCTAGTAGATGCTAGAAACTTTCCTGGTCGCTCTTGGAATCTATGGTACCATTAGGAGGCATCGTGACTTTGCACCAGAGTAGCGATCGCAGCGTTCACACGCTTTTTGTTGTTACGCAGACCAAGTCGCTGATGGGTGAGGTGATGAAGGAGGCAGCGTTCTCCCTAGCCGAGGCCAAGTTCACCAGTGGCGACTTCAACCAGGTCGTCCTCCAGAATGTCACTCGGGCTCAGGTCAAGGTCCGCTCACGAAAAGGACAATGTTGCAGGTAAGTCACAATTTAATGAGAACTAACAGACGAGAAATACAAGGAAAATATAAGGGATACTACAGTCAAATCCCGCTACAACGAAATTGACGGGACGCGCGAAAAAAATTCGTTGTCGCGGAATTTTGTTCTGGCAAAATTTTATCTATAGACCACAAAATTCAGTAAGATCTGATGATTATGACTCGTCCTTTGGTCCCAGCAAGCGCATGCATTGATCTCTCGCTAACTCAGACGTACCTGGCCGCACACCGAGTGAACGTATTTTCTCATGTATAACACGATCAAAATATACAGAAGAAAAAAATTGCCGCTAAACTCGAGGTGCGGGTTATACGAGAATTTTGGTGCGCAAGTTGGCTTCACGGCACGCCTCCACAGTAATGCAAGGAAGGCAGCCTTGCGTCAATACGCGAGTACTTTTTCTTTTCTCCCGCGGTTGGCAGTCGGGGTGCCGGTTATATGCAGGGGCGGGTTATACACAAGAAAATAGGATATTCAGACGACCCTTGGAGCGTGCCGAGTGCGCAGCGCCGCGAACGAGCGTGCCAAAGCTTCGCTAGAGGCCAACTGAAAACTGCAACTGAAAGTGCCGAAGCTCCGCACTACCATAGCCATAAGTGAACGACAGGAAAGCCGTCACGCTTCGTGCCGTTTACGGCTTTATTGCCTTTAATCTACGGCTGTGTTAGCTGCGCACCTTCGGAGTGTCGCTATCGATGAACGCGACGGTGCGACCGCGGTTTCGTGCACAGCGGTTGCGGCAAACGATAGTTTCGTTTTCAATCTGTGCGCGCTGCGCTGGCCGTGCCCGTGCTTTCAGAGCTGCGTTGTTGCTATCTTTGTTCGCATCGACGCTTTTTTGTCCGCAGCGTTGCGGCAAGCAGTATTAGGTTGAGTCGGTGCGCGTTGGATGTGTGCGTACTTTCGTGGTCGTCCGTGATCGCGTCCCACACGACCGCATTTGTGTTCGCAGCGGTTGCGGCAAAATGTAGTTAACGCCTGCATTAGGCGCGCAGGGCTAGTGACGATGAGCGGTAGTTTTGTTCTGAGTGCGACGTCAAAAACATGGCGGGATTTCTTGAAGAATGATTCTGCCGCGGGCCACTAGTGCATCAAACCCACCGGCAGCATCATGGTGGACGGGCGATGCGTCGCTGAGCATCTCAGTGGGGAAAAATTTAACAGAATACGCGTGTGGTGGGAGAAAGCGTGTCTCCGATGAAGACAAGGGTGTAGCGATGCGGCCGCGCTCTGGAAGTCACGAGCCAACGAGAAATGGCCGAGTTGGTAGTGGAATTTCGCGGCAATCTTGGGAAGTTCCTTTTCCTTATGCGGTATATAGTACTCGCGAAAACTTCGTTGAAGCGGAAGTATCCAGGAAAGGTATTCGTTGTGACGAGCCGCACACCACACTCATGGTCCAGTTAGTGTGGTGCTCAAGATAGTGTGTTCACTAATCATCCCCTGTGGACTATGTGATACCGATACAGCTGTCGCGTAAGAAATAACGGTTACCACAGCCGCACACCACACTCATTGTCCAGTTAGTGTGGTGCTCAAGATAGTGTGTTCACTAATCATCCCCTGTGGACTCGGTTTGGACCCAATGCCTGCTAGGGGAAACAGTCAACATGCAACACGAGGTTACGCAAGGAAAAAAGATGAAGATTCGGGTGTGGAAATTTGTTCAGATGATATGTGTAAATCTGTGTTTTATCGTGCTGCAACAACAATGCACTTACCAAGCCAACCACCATTCAGTGCAATGCACAACCTGGGACAGTTTCTTTTAAGCTTAATTTTTTTATTTAGCCATGGGAAGACTTCGTGTTTATTTATCCATGTGTACATCTGTCTGAGAAACGAGGCATAGCAGGAGTGACTACAAACAGCATGTACAATGAAAGCCATTGCTTAGTTACCGGAAGCACTTTGTTGTAAATAGAAACAGTCAGTCAATAAGCGGTCAACAATCGAGGTTTACCATCTGTAGAGTAAACCATGACTCGGGTAAGCCTCTTAAAGGGGCCATTGACACCCAACTTTCGATCATTATCAGGGTTATGTTGCTTAACCCTTGTGCGTTCACAAAGAAGCTGGCGAAATTTTAGCACATTTGGCCTGCACGCCAAATTTTTAATTGAATATTTTTATACACACGCCTGAGAGTTGGGCAGCATGGGTGCACTCTCGAGTCGTGATGTACCAAGCTGCTTGCTGTGCAGGCGTCTGCATTTATACAAACAGTTTTGTTCTGTGCTCAGCTGCGTGTGTATCGAGATATTTCAGCTTTGTTCAGCTTGGCGTTGAAATTAAACAATTTTCGACGACTGAAGCTTTGATAGAAGACAACGGCTCTGCTCCATACAGCACATGACTTAATGCATGCCACCGAAAAATGGCGGTCGTCAGCGGTGGCCAGGGGTTTATAGCCAGTGACTTCAAGGGCTTATTTAGCTCTGAAATATTCCTTTAGGGTTCACTTTCTGTATGTGTATAGGCGCAATAGACCCTGTACTTCTATTTTTCACTGAAAACTTCACATTTCGGGGACTGCGTCATGGCCCCTTCAATGAACCCTCCAGCTTATTCCATTCACCAATGCTACACGGGAAAAATACGCATCTAAAACAATTGTTGGGGCAATTTCGACCATGCAGTATTCATTGCTGCTGTCACTTAATTATTGCCAGTGTGAATAATAGCATAAGAGCGACGTGACAGCAATCCGTTGACGTTCTGAACTCGCAACAAGTGTTTCAGCGTGATTGCTTGAGCCAACTACCGTAAAAACCCGCATATAGTCCGAGGTGTATCTCAGGGATAGCAAATGCGAGAAAAAAAGTTTTCATCCTAATATTGCCCAAGCAAAACAGAAACTAAATACATTTATTCACACACTTGTTCACCGACGTCTGACGCACTTTATTCCGAAACTCCCTAGTCAGAGACTCCCGAAACTCCCTAGTCTCACAGCACCTCGTGTTCGGTGCCATCAAGGGCATTTAAAATCGAGCACTTCTTGAAGGCACACGAACAAACGCCTCGGGAATGCAGACCGAAGCTTCGGCGATCCATGTGCACAGCATCGCTGGCGAGGCTCGTTTCAGCCGTCCGGCAGGGGTCACTTCTGGCCCTCCGGACCTCATCCACTCAATATACGTGTGCTTGATGTGATCCTCAAATGGTTTATTTAGGCACACATCATGCAGCTGCAGCCGGGATGTCCTCCCGGGGCGACAACGCGCTCGGTGTGCGGGAGTTGTGCAGCAGTCGCTTCACGGAGGTGCCACCGAAACGCATCGAGCATGAGTATCGATGGGACGCTCCGTTGCTCCCGAACGCAAGTCTCAGTTCCCGTTCAACATCGGCAAACGCTCCATTTTTTTGGCCCCCTGGAAACTTTTTCTCAGGCCGTGGCACACAAATGGGGCTTCCTTCTGTTTCCCCCAACCGCGAATGCTTCGCTCGTCGACGCCAAACTGCCGCTCCGCAGCACAGTTGCCGATGGTTTTGGCAGTTTAGATCACCTTCCTTTTAAAGACAGCTGAATACTGCTTTTCGGTCCTCGGTCCTCTATAGCTGTCCTCACATGGCGTAGAATGTAGAATCGTGCCCGTCATGATGTATGCTAGCGCTACCCTAACGCAGAGGCCTGATGATGATCGTAGCACACCGCAATGCCAAAACCGAAACTGTGAATTCTCGGCTGAAAATTCTTGGATCTGCATATAGTCCGGGGCCGAAATTTAGCATCATAAAAAATCTCACATTTCCACGAAGTGAATCATGACGAGTGGGTGAAGCATTGGGGGACTGTTCTTACCGTAAATCACGCGTGACATTGCCCACATGCACATGTTAATGAGTGACAACGTGTGTGTACAGTATATACAATGGAGTAGCAGCTTGTTGTCGGCATTGCCGCTTTGCCTTTCGTGGGCGAGAGCGCGTTCACGATCGTTTTCATCCATGGCAGAAAGAGAATGTGTGGTCTGGAACGTGATTATTCTTCATCGTCATCAGCGTCATCGTCATCGTTATGACGTATAGTGGGTGCATTTCATGTGCTGTGCCGTGATGGCAGAAAGAGAATGTGTGGTCTGGAACGCGCTTATTCTTCGTCATCAGCGTCATCGTCATCGTCATTCCGTATAATGGTTATCCTTGCATGCGTCGTGCCGTGATGGCAGCGTCATCGTCATCAGGCTACGGAGGACAGTGGTGCGAAGGGGGGGACAGGCCTCGTTCATAAGATGCTTCGCATCTAGAACTGGAAAAAAAAACCAGACTATACGCGGGTTTTTACGGTATGTAGTGGCGCAGCATCAGGCATTGGTACTAGTGGGTAACAGTTTAGATCCAGCTGTTGGAGTCAGTCAGTTGTAAAAGTTTATTACCTGTACTGGGAGTGATGGTTTCTGTGACCCCACGAGATGGCACTCAGTCAGTGCTGAAGGCGAACTTTTGGGCTCTTGCTGCGACTCGGACTTGTGCATCTGCTGCAGAGCTGGACAGCAGCTCCTACTTCTTGCGAGCCTACAAGCTTCTAGAGTTCTTTCTTTGTTTGGGTGGTGGGTCTGCTGGGCAGTCCCGAAAGATGTTCCATTGTGTGCTCTCTGTCCAAATTTTGAGCAGTTGGGACATGAACATTTTTATTTAGCATTGTAGCTATAGAAATATTATTTGCAATTAAAATACGGCACTTAGAAACTCAAAAGTCAAGGGCGCCTGGACAGGTTGTTGTACAGTCAATGTCCGATTTTTCAGACAGCTTTGGATTGTAAAGTAATCTGTAAGATTGGATTGTAGATTTAAAGAAACAAATTCATGCCTTTTTACTGCTCCTGGTGTCTCAAATCATAACAGCCTTCTCTTCGATAGCTTTTAAGACCAGCCAGTACACTTATTAGCTGTCTCAGTGCCCGCAGCGGGGCAGGAGACAGCAGGTGTGCACATGCATTATTAAGCAATGCATTACGTGACAGGACAGTAGTCCTCTCCACACCTTGTGCGCGTCGCCGTGATATGATGTGTGTGTGCTTGACCACATAACGCCACCTAATTGCAGTGAAGCTGACTTCAGGCATTCTCAGCTTCAGGCATTCTCTATTAAGGCTGTGAGGCTATGAACATGGCAGAGGTGGTGGCTTCTATTTACTGTTTGAGACTGGCAATAACACCGAAAAGTTGGAAAAATCGCATCGTGAACAGCTTCAGCGTTCGAGATTTCGCATGTTCTTACACGTCGGCTTGCGTACGTACATGGCTGCACTGCGAACACGTCCAAATTATCGGGGCATGTCTGGCAACTTGTGTGTCAGATAAAATACATGGTTGACCATGTGTAGAGCCAGCATGTGTCATTATAACTCATCAGTGCCCCCGACTCGTAACACTCCACTGTACTTCTTACGTGCTCAAGACACTTGGTCATGGCTGCAGTTGACCGTTAAGTTTTCCATGACTTAGTAAACCACTGAAGGCTGCCTCCTCTATGGACTTCACTAACTGGCGGTGTGGTCAGAAAGCATGTTAGATGTATGCTGTTTTTGCAGTAAAATACCTGAGGCCAGAATGACAGGCCTGTATTAGCCGCATACTGAGCTGTCAAGGGAAGGAAAACATAGCCATGGACAACATAGGATGAGGTAATGAGTTTAATAATAGAGATTTGTTGGAAGAGAACAGACAATAGGTGTAGAGAAAGCAGATGGGATAATAATTTCAGATGTGCAAGTAATAAGGTAGGAGCTGAACCACCATTTTTGGTTATTGTGTGTGCTGCAACTTGCCAATTAGGCTACTGCAGCTACCATCCTTCTGTTTGCTGTTTTTGATGTTAATGTACAAGATTGGCCCTCAAGGGGTCATTCACACCAGCGACTCTCGAGATCGCACGGCCAGGGATGTCAAAATGTTCTAGCACACTGAAGTCGCAGTGTGATTGGTCATGAATACTCAAAAAGTGACTGTTTTGGATTGCTTGCTTGCTGCTCCATTTTATAGTTGCGAGACTAATAATAATATCTGTGGTTTAACGTCCAAAAACCACAATATGATTATGAGAGACACGGTAGTGGAGGGCTCCGGAAATTTCAACCGTCTGGAGTTCTTTACGTGCACTGACATCACACAGTACACAGGCCTCCAGCATTTCGCCTCCACTGAAATGCGACCGCCACGGCTGGGATTGAACCCGTGACCTTCGGGTCGGCAGCCGAGCACCGTAACCGCTAGTGCACTACCAGCCGCAGACTAGTTGTGAGACGGCAAAATTGAGCAGAAGCAAAAACATTCGCTTTTTCAACTATTTGTGTCCAGCTGCGACTGGTCACTCTAAGACTTGTGTCCTAGGACCTCTCGACCATCTTGACCTTAGGTTGACAAAAGGTGGAGCTCCCTCAGACTCGCTCAAGAAATATATTTTGTGTTTAGGGCTCGCGCTGACTCTGACTCACCAAACTTTTCCTCTTACGAAATTTTCCTCGACTGGACTGACTCAGACTCCAACTCACCAAAATGTTACCTACTCACCTGGACTCACTCAGTCTCAAGACTCTACCCGATCGGAGTCTCAGTGAGTCGATACATGAGTGGGTTTGCCGACCTGTGATTTTAACTGCACAACCTTGAGAGTTGGCCGTTGTGAAGGAGCCCCGAGAGTGCTAGCCAGTGCTGCTGAAGGCCAACACAGCAGATGCGGGAAGTCCTTTGAATTGCAGGCATCGTGTGGGCTTGGAAAGTGAACTGCATGGTAGCTGCCGCGATTGTTTAAGTGGCGAACTGCTCCATACACTTGGAGAAAGATGGGGGTGCTGCTCCTGCCTGGGGCTGGCCACGTTTTGGTCTGCTTTTATTTTCATCTACCTGACTGGCCAGGGTGGCTTAGGTATCATTGCATTTTGCGGCTAAAAATGGTGGCATAGCTTTAGTTCTCAGTCATGGGTGGTGCATTTGACAGGGGGGCCATATGCAAAAGAGGCCATGCGCTTGAATTAAGGTGTGCGTCAAAAAAGTCCGGGTGGTCAAAGTTAATTTGAACTCCATCGCTATGCCATGCCTCATGATCATATTCTGGCTTTGGCACGTAAAATTCCGGGATCAATTTTTTTTTAAAGTTTGTTTTTCAAAGTTTGAATCTCACATAATTATTTGCTTTAATGCTCTCTTTGGGTACATTTTCTTCCACACGGTTGTTACTGATGGGATTAGGTAGCTTGAAGAGGTTATGAAATTTCTGCGATTAGGACAGGCACAGCTTACACTTCAGAGCTCTAACTTTGTAGTTAGGCAAAAAGCCTTCATCACACATTTGGCATTGTATTGATTGTTGATGATCATGGGGAGGCATGTGAGCCACTTTGTTGTTAATTACCTGCATCATTATTCCCGCAAGTGTAAAACACAATGCTTTGTGTAGCTGTCACTGACCCTGTTTGTGTTTTTTCCTCCCGCAGGCGTGACCCTGCCGATCTTCGAGTGCTACCAGGAAGGCACAGACAGTGAGTGACCATTACATTCAGTTATTAACTTAAATAGCATTATTTGACTATCAAGCATAGCTTTCAATGCTTATCCAGCAGCCTTTTCGCCACTTTCTGATTAAACGTGCCAGTGTGCATTCTTCACTGCATCTGTAGTCTACAGCTTCACATCACCAGCATGACTAGACTGGACTCTGCATGCAGATAGCAAATTTGGGAGTCACTGGATGATGTGTGCCCGCTGTTGATATTTATCTCCTTTTTGGGCCGACTCTGTTCTCAGCAGAACAACGGAGTGCCAAAAGAAAGAGTACCTGAATAACCTGAGTGCAATAAATGTGAGCAATCAAGAGCACTCCTTAAACAAGGCAAACCTCTGTATGCCTCTTTTGTGGTGTCTCAGTTACACCAGTGAAGTGGCCAGTTCACTATTGCTATCTTGGTATAATGAACTTCAATATAACAAGACCCTTGACATAACGAAGTACGGTAAAATCTCGGTGATACCAATTTTATGGCGTCACTTGAAATCTTCGTATCAATGAAAATTATTATTAAAACATTTACAAAATTTTTAAAAAGGAGTTTAAGGTGCAGCACAAAAAATGTGTAATATCTGTGTGTGTTTTCTTACTGCCCAAAGCGTTGACAGCCCCCTTCTGAAATGCGTAAAAATGCATGCACATGACCTCGCTTAACGTTTTCGCATGCCTCGGCACATCGAGCACATGGTGCGTTTTGGATGTCAGTACTGCAGAGTGTGTCGTATCCTTTCTCATAGTTAAAGCATCAGGCTGTGATGCGGAAAGCTCTCTGGGAATCTCCTTCCATGGTTTGCGAAGCACAGGTCTCATGCAGACATCTTTGGCGTGGCCTAAATCTTCCTCAGTGGTGGCAGCAGTAACTCCTAGCTCTCTCCTATCTTCCCCCTGTGATTTTCAGTCACGTCAGCACTCAATCCTGCCGCCATCACCTCTTTAAACCCCGTTTGCAGAACTTCCTTCAGCTGCACATAATGTGCAGTTTATGCTTCCTTAGCGTTGCACATTTCACCTTATCTCTATATAGTTACGCTTGTTGTGACTGTATATTGATAGATTTTTCATAGTCGCGCTTATCGACCATAGTGCATGGAGTGGACGATGCGAAACCTGACTCATTGGTGACGTCGGTTCGTTCATTTTTTGGATCTTTGTCTACCTTACTCACATTGTAAAACTTCCTCAATGACCGAGGCTTTCGTGATGAGTGGAGATGGACAGGTCGAAATCCCAAGACAAGCGAACTATGTGCAAGTTCATCAAAAGTGAACTACACCGTGCGCCAGAAGGCAAGCAGGGTGCAGAGCTGACATTGTGTACAGTAAAAGCTCGTTAATTCGAATTCCACGGGGACGCTGAGCAATTTGAGAATTAAACAAAATTCGAAATAATGAAAGTGAGCAAAAATGGGTGGATTTCGGGGGTGGGGGGCACAAAAATATTTATTGGCCAAAAAAGTTGGTAATGACCATCTGCTTCTTTTCTCTGAATGCCACAGCTGCGGCTCTCTCTTCCAGTGCGCGCAGGGAATCCTCTTCACCCTCTTCAAAGCTGAAGAAGAGACGCGTCAAATTAAGTGCCTCCATCACCTCAGAAGCTGAGCACAGGCATCGTCATCTTCATCTTCCTCACCTTCTGGCTCTTCAGCAAGAGGCTGCGCACCAGGCTACTCGGCGATAATGTCCTCATCAGTCAGGGCACCACACACACCGATGCACAGGTGAAGCCAGCTTCAACATAATCGGCAAGTGCTGTGCTTCCTTGCAATTTCATATTTGCTCGACTTCCCTTGGTCTACCTCTCGCAAAATCTCCACCTTCTCCTTGACAGTCTGCGCACAGTAGTACTTGCCCCAGCGGCATCTTACAAGCTTTGATGCGGAATAAGACGGCGTTGACGGCGTGAACAAACTGCGATGCTCGAAGAACAAAGTGCGCCGCCGGGTGCGGCCTAGGACTGCTCCGCCACTCCGCTGCCTCAGCGTCCCAGCGTATACAAGTGGCGCCAGTCGCTGAGATAGCGGGAGAGGGCGACGGAACAAAATTACTCCCGTGATTTCGGAGGCCACTTTGCTCGCCCTTTGCTCGGGGGCCACCTGAAGCACCGAGCATCAAAGCTCTTCCCGAAAAAACCGGTCGTGCCACCATCATTTGGCCGTAAAAGCTTCCACTGGTGTTTGACGACGATGACGCTCAGCGGCGCGCGCTTAATTATCCGTAGAGGGGGGCAATTTCTGTTCGAATTAACGAGTTGTTTTACACGGTCTCCTATGCACTGCGGGACCGGACTGCGGCGACCATTTCGAATTATCCAAAATTTCGAAATTAACGAGGTGTGAATTAACAAGCTTTCACTGTATGTGAGTGGGAAGCGTCGCCAGTCCTGTTCTTCCTGTTGTTCAGGCCTGAATACGAAAAAAATAGAAACTGAGGGTTGGGCCAACACTTGCACGAGGGGCAGTACAAGCTTGCTTTTGCTCTACAGAGGAGTCCAGTGGGCTGTCGAAGGCTAGCTAACTGTCATGTACTTCCTAGCCTCCCCTATTGAGCGTCGAGCATGGTCCGGTCCGGGACCAATGAGAGACTGTGCAGTCTTGCGACGTAGACAGTTGCTTATTGACTATGGATCCTGCTAGATCCCGCTGTGCCGGTCACTGCTGGCTAGGCCACCACCATGGTTGCTTGCGCGTTCATGTGTTGTGCAGTGGTGCAGAAATGCATTCGCAGCAGCCATCTCTTTCATACCGTAAGCAATGCTTTTCAATCAGGGGCATGTTATCAGTTTCACTGACCGAAAATTGTACCAACTCTGATCGTGTTATTGTGGTTTATTTTAGGCATTTTTCAATTTACACATCAGAAAGCGGCTGTTAAAGAGCGTCTTTCCTTTTAAGTAGTGGTTGGGGATGGTATGTGTGGTCAGGCATCACGTTGTTTATCACTATGGCAATGGCGTCATCAGCGTGTTCGGGTAGAATAGCAACTGTGGTGTGCAAGCTTCCCCTATGTAGGCACCTGCAGCTCATTCCATTGGAGATGCTGTGAAATGCCACTGGTGAGAGAAGTGTAGTCATTGACCCTGCCAGGAATCAGTTGAGGGACGGCAGTTTTTTTTTCTTGTATTGTGAAATTTCTGGGCTGAATAACTTCAGATGGCCTTTCCTTATCGCTGTCTTTGTTGCTTCATTAATCTTTCCGTCCTTCAGTCTACACAACCCACAAGCAAAAATAAAGGGCTTTTATGGTGCGAGCATTGTACATTTAATGCGAACATTGTACATTTAGTGATTGAAATGTATTTCACAAGGGCACCAGATCTGGTAACGAGATGTCAGTGCCATACAGCGGCAAATGACCTTGTTGTGCTTCTGAAACTTGACACCAACTGTGGAATTGTAAGCATAATTCTCACTGAGATTTCGACTCTCGCTACGACGTTTTCCATGCTGAATCTGAGCCTTCTGCATAAAATCACTCGTGCCACCAATCAGTGCTTTAAACACTTGTCAGTTATTTTTCGCAGTCCCCCATATCATTCACACTGGTATTGTATTTATTAAGCATGTCAAAAAGAGATAACTTATTTAACTTCATTATTAATAACTTGTGCACTACAGCAGCCAAAAGCTTTTGAGCCTGTCCACATGCGTGATTTAATAGGCTTCTGTAAAACGACATAAAGAACACCATTTCTTATGTGGCTCTATTTCATTCGTGCCCAGCGTCGTTAAAGGCACACTAAAGGCAATTAACAAATTATGTCAGAGTGAAACATGAATGCTTGAGAATGTTTAGAACAGTGGTTCTCAGCCATGGATGTTTCCTGATGGAGAACCACTTGCAGCAAGAAAAGGGGAGGTGGCGGGGTTATAAACTAACTCATTGTGCAGCATGAAATGGGTGCCTTTTATTTCTGTCTGGTGAAGAATATTCAAATAAAAGTGACACGTTAATTCAATCTCAACAGCATGTAAACAAGCTCTGTGGTCTGCAGTGGCATTCAGCCACTTTCCAGCTACATTTGCTTTTCAAATATGCAAGCTTGGAAAAAGCATACATAGGTCGTAGAAAACTGCAACAAGAACTTTTGAGCCATCTCGTGGAGAAGAAATATTAGTCAGCTTTGCCGCAATGCAAATGTGTTATGCAGTGAAGCATAACGAAAAGTCGGTAGGGGCTGCTGTCACGGGACATAAAGTGCCTTCAAAAAGGCTTCTTTTTTTTCGACCATAGGTTTTGTGGACCCCATAAAAATGGCTTCGCAGACCCACATTTGAGAACCACTGGTCTACAATGTCAGTATTATTTGCAGCAGTGCTTTAGTGATGAAGAAATTAAGGTCAATGTAAAGCACGACTTGCGTCGCCAGTGCGACATTGTGGAACACAAGTCTGATAACTTAGAAGAAGAGCCTCAGTACAACTGATCACGAGTGTGTCCTCTATCTTTTACACGAGTGCGTCCTCTTTTTTTTTTTTTCTCAGCCAACGAGCTGGCCGGCTTGGCTCGCGGTGGCCAGAAGCTGGGAAAGCTGAAGAAGAACTACTTTGAGGCGGTCAAGCTGCTCGTGGAGTTGGCTTCCCTCCAGACCTCCTTCATCACCCTGGACAGCGTCATCAAGACCACCAACCGACGGGTGAACGCCATCGAGTACGGTGAGTACCAAGAGTGCAGATAGAGGTACAGTTGGCCGATATCTAGTGGACTATCACGCCGCCAGGGTTGGGGTTGGGGGAGTTCAAGCATTCCCCCTTGAAGTTATTCATTTGAGCATGGGTGTATGTACACACATGCATGCAAATGCACGCACGAGCATCAAAGACTGGTTGAATTTACGCATTGTACAACACTATCGCTCAACAGTACCACATATGCAGTTATTTAATGTTGTCACGAAGAGTGGATAGTTGCTTAGTATGTACGGGAAGCAGTGATACCATTTTGCATGTCACCATTCCTCCCGATAATGAAAACAGCCGCTCATTATACAGACGTGTGCTGATGTGTTAATCTTGTCGTTATAGCTTGATCCTCTAAGCATTCTTTCTCAATTGAGAGAGCAATGACAACTGATTGGAACAATGTTCATTGCAGGTGATTCATCTAAGGATAACCCAGAATGATTCTAATTTTGCAACAGCTACCCATTAGTTTCGGTGGTTTTGTTTAGCATAATGTCAGCACTGTTTTACAGCAAGGTGCTCGGCCCCATACACAATGCCATGCTCTGGCCACTAGACTTGAATACAGTCGAGCCCACCTATAACGATCCCAGATATAATGATCTATCGGTTACAACGACCATATTTCAGCACACTTACGATTTTCCTATACTACCCATTGAAACTGTGTCCACATATAGTGAACATTTTTCAAAGTCTCCTACTTTTACAACGAACACATCCGACACGGTCGCGGTAAAAATATGGTGCATACGAAGCGGAAAAAAAAAAGTTTAAAACAGGCATTCTGGGCGCGCGGTCGCACGTGCCCCGCTGCAGTTTACTCGCGACGAAGCTATCGTAGACTGCGGGGAGCACCGCACGCAGATTTCGGATGCTGCGAGCGAGGTCGCTCACAATGGCTCACTTTCCAACCGTTTCTTCCACGGCAGTGAGGGAAAAAAAAAATAGGAGGCAGCACGAAGACTCGCGGTCAGCTTTCGCACAGCAAACTTTTCTTTACGCTGTTTACTGCATCTACGACAGCCGACGATGAACTCGAACGCAAGGAGCCATAAATGCCAGAAGGGATAACTTTTTGTCGCATAAAAGTTCACTTCGACGCTGAACTCGCCGACGCCACAGTGCACCACAAAAGGTCTTCCGCCTTTCGGTAACGGCAGAGACTGGTCGATCAATGATAACAACTTCAGCGCGGTTGCGGCGGTGCCTTAAAGGGGCCCTGCGACACAAATTTAGCGTGTCGTTTTCATCGCTTCTTCTCGAACTGTGGAATGCACCGATATTGTCACGCGCGTTTCTAATTTCACTTTTACTGTATTCGGTTTACGCCCACAAAGACTGTGAGCAAACCGCGCTTGCAGTGTTCGAGAAGGTTCACGATTATAGTAGATCATTTTGTTAAGATTGCGCGCAAGACGCGAACACCCAAGATTATTCCAGAGCTTGCGCGACGACCAGAGATAAGGCTAGAATGTTCGAAGCGTGATTGATAAAAGCCGGCGCGTTCCAACGATGATCAGATTATCGACGGCCAACGCTCTGTTCGCTGCTATCACTGCCAGTGTGTAGTGCTGTAGTCTGACTTTCAGTTTCTCGGCCACAAGTTCGGCCAAATAAAGAGTTTCTTCTTTGACACACCGACTGTTGCCTTCGTCGACGTCACGACCACGTGACGATATCGTTGCGCGAGTGTCAACGCCAAAAACAATGCTGTTATAGTTTTATTTCTTCGGAAAAATCACACTGTTTTCGGACTGGAGTGATATACAGCAGTTATTTTTGTGATCAGAAGTGACGCTTCACGACGTGGGAGTGACGACATAGGCCGTGCGTTTTGATTGGTTCGATGCAACAAGTCACGTGTAATATTCATACGGTCCCAGATAGACCACACTATTGTGCACTAAAAATGATAAAAGCTCTTTCTATGCTTCCTCAGATACAAAAGGATTTCTGTTATTTTAAATATGAAAATGTGAAAACAATTGCAAAAAGACGCTAGGAGCGCTGCACAACGGCCACCACGAGACGAGTCGTCCAGTACGTCTCTGTAAGAGGCACGCAGTAAGTGGAAGTGGCCTTTGACGTCTGTGGGAGAGTGTGAAATGCGAAAGGGAACGTTTTTTCTTGTCGTCTGCTGGGGTTTTGAAGTTTGACGGCTTATAACTTCCGTTACCGTGTACCGATTTCGATAATTCTTTTTGCGTTCATCTCAGTATTCGGCACTACACGAATTCCAGCGCTGCAGAATGCACACAAAAAAGCGTCGGAGGGCCCCTTTAACGGATAAGCATCCGAAAAGAGCGAAGGCGAGGTGGCGGGTGGTGATGAACTGGCCAACTCATCGCCTACAACCTTATCACAGTCATCTGCAGATATCTGCTCAGCTGCGCGTGCTTAAACCGTGCGGAGTGACGACAGTGCAAGCGCGTCATGCTGCCGCACGACGCGGGGCCTCTGCGAGGCCGCTTGCGCATTGCTTGCAAAATGCGTGTCTTTGTCGTGTTGAACGAACAGGATACTCGCCGCACCCGTGCACGACCCGGAGTGAAGCATGCGTGAAGAACGCACAAATGCGCGCATACATTAGACTACAGACGGTCCGGCATGCGACGGCGGTGCCGCGCTTCAGTGGAACGGCGTGAGTTCATTGCGAACATGGTTTAATTCACTCGTGAGCACACAGCGGGCATCGCTTAACACGCGAAAAAGCCTAACTTATTGTTAGCCCTTTTTAAGAAAAATACACAGAAAAGAAAAACGGTTTGGTCGATAAGTGCACGTTTTTAAGGCGATTCCATATACAACGAACTACTGATATAACGACCACTTTTCGCAACACCTTCGAGTTCGTAATAAACGGGTTCAACTGTACTGGAACAGCATTTTCAAAAGCGCACGGGGCCGGGGAATGTGTTAACTGAAGCTAATTTGTCTATTTTTGTGTCAAATTCTGCGAAATTTAGCACAGGTATTTATAATTGTTTGCGCTGATTTCAATACGTGTGATGAAAAATTTCTGTGTTTGAATACAGTCGAACCCCATTTAAAAAGGCACTGAGGTAAATGACAACTGGATATAAGAGACGATGGCTCCCCATGAGATCAGCAGTGTATAAATCCCCTACTAGGTGTTTTAGTGTAGATGTGCTCTGAAGCTGCAAAAAAATGCAAAAAGCGCAACATTACATTGCTGGCATTAAGCATTTATTACATGCAAAAAAAAGACACTAAGGTTTCTCGATTCATGCATCAGCACAAATTGGATTGCATTGTGCTTTGGTGACTGCAATTGTCATTTCATTTGCATTCTTGCCTATAATAAATGTTTTGCTCAAGAGGGCCCAGTAGGTGCATGTATTGCAGAAGAGAACTGTCAAGCTCCATCGTGTTTACTTTATGCTTACCTCAGCCAACATTTTTCTAGTTTGTTGGTAGGCTCACTAGCCACGGAGTCCCCTAGTACCGTAAAAAATGGAATATAGGTTGACCCCCTGACTTTGAACTACCGTATATACTCGCGTAATGAACACACTTTTTTTTCCGAAAAATTGAAGCAAAATTGGGGGGTGTGTTTATTATGCGGGGTAAATGTTACGAAATCTTTTATTGCGATAGCAATTATATGGACACTCTCAGCTGATTTTTGCCGTCATGTCCCGTATATGTATATATATATAAGTAAAAGCCACGAAGAAAAATACCCGCGGGTAACAGAGCGGGGCGACAAAGAAAACGCCGCTGAAGCGGACATCAAAGGAGCCGGCCCACCTCCGTCGCTCCGAGGCGTATGCGATAAGATCCCCCCCGCCTGTTCGACGGGCCGGGGAATGCTCAAGGAGAGGAAACGCCCCGCGCGTCTTTAACAAGCGGAAAGACGCAAGTGGGGGGGGGGGTGTCCCTCATGCAGCCACTGCGACCGTTTGGTTTTACGAGCGCGGTCGTCGCTCGCGCACGCGTTATCTCGCAATCTCAGCAGCCGACAGCGGGCGGCTGGCTCCTACGTGCTCCGCTCTCAATGCGAGGACATTGTGCGAACAGTGTCCCTGGAGCGGCCGTATGCTCTTAAACCAGCATTTGGTAGAGTTGCATGAGATCGGAATCCAAAAGAGTTAGCTGCCAGCCTCACTTCGATTAACATTAGAATTTGTTGCTATCGGATTCACTGCTTCACCCTTGCGGTGAAACTGCGAGTTTTTCGGGATGAGCAAAAAATGCAGTAATGCAATGAAAAAAGAAAAGTTAGGTAGCTTAACCTTTCGCAATTAACGTACGCGCACACTGTTTGGAAACAGCTTCTTTATTGCACTTCACTCATCTTCGGTGGTTGATGGCGCTATGTTCAGCAAGCTGTCCCCTCGAACTCCGTAAAAGCGTTTCGCGGCTTTCTTTTTTGCGATCTTTTGTTTAATCGCGAAAGTGGTATCTGCTGTGATCTCGAGGGGCAGCCGGAAGCGTACGCTACGACGCACCGATGCACTTAGCAAGGTGGCAGACTCGCACGACGACGACGTTGACATTGCAGCAAGCTACCACCGAAGCATCAAAACAAACCGTCGATTACAAGATTAACGACAAAATACGGCCGCTGCCTCGCTCTCTGCGTGAGATGTGACTAAAAAGGTAGCCTACATCTTGTGTTCCTTGAAGTACGCGCTGATGACAAGCATGAAGAGCAAATTGCAACCGAAGCGAGGATCAGGGGTGCCACCATGTTACGGGAATCGTCACGTACTTTTCTTGGCGACAAGCGAATTTTTCTGGTTTTCCAGAAAACTGCGACATGCCTGCGTTGGCGACGGATGGCCCTTCGCGACAGAAAATCCTGTCGCCGGTCGAAAAATCGCGTGCATGTGGTTGGGCCGTTGGGCCTCAAAGTTTCGTATTTGCAGGAAGCGACCGTTGGTTGGCGCGGGCAGTTTTGTGACCTTCGCTCGCTGTGTGCTTGTGAGCCGCGATGTCTCTACACTCGCACCGCTCGAGAATCCTGCTGTGGCGCACGGATATAATTAAAAAAGACAGGGGACGTGCCGCGCACAGATAGAAAAACAAAACTGCGCGCAGCAGCGGGCGAGGGGGGGGTCGACGTAATAAAAAACGGAAAAGATCAATGGGCAAGGAGGAGCCACTTTTCGGTTCGCGGGACTGCAGCGGATGAATGTAGGGGGGTGCGTTTAATACGCGGGAGAAAAAAAAATCCAAATTTTGACGACTGAAGTTGGGGGGTGCGTTTATTATGCGAGTGCGTTCATTACGCGAGTAAATACGGTACTCAAAGAAAAAAAAAAGTACATACATGGAACTGCCAAAGTATCAAAAGGTGCCTTTACTGTGAAACAAACGCAATTTCAAATGGTGCACAGTGAAAATGCCATTTATTTGCACGTGTGCTTACATGCAAAGTTTCGCATGTGATGAGGCCAAAAGATGGACTCAAGCATTATCGTCATAAAACGTCGCAACCATCTTGACAGTTTTAATCTGGATGCACTCTGAGGTCACCGGCAGCAGTCATCACACAAGTGCAGCTCAGCTCCCATATAAACTCTGAAACCTTCCTCTCCACTCTGGCACGAGTAAATACGGTACTCAAAGAAAAAAAAAAGTACATACATGGAACTGCCAAAGTATCAAAAGGTGCCTTTACTGTGAAACAAACGCAATTTCAAATGGTGCACAGTGAAAATGCCATTTATTTGCACGTGTGCTTACATGCAAAGTTTCGCATGTGATGAGGCCAAAAGATGGACTCAAGCATTATCGTCATAAAACGTCGCAACCATCTTGACAGTTTTAATCTGGATGCACTCTGAGGTCACGGGCAGCAGTCGTCACGCAAGTGCAGCTCCCGTATAAACTCTGAAGCCTTCCTCTCCACTCTGGCACAGAAACAAAGTTTTGTTCTGATTGCTATGTGTCAAAATGTGATCCTTCTGCGTCCACCAGTATCGAATCCTTCTGTGGTGCACTCGATCTGCCTGCCGGTCATAGCCTTAAGTGCTGTTATAACTAGAGCTGCTGCCATTGTGAGAAGCAACAAAGAAAGATTGTCCGGTGAGATGTGGCAGAGAGAGTACACCTGTGAAAAAAATCAAATTTCAGTTGTTTGTGAATGGCAGCTTTCGCTCGCATTTGCGTGTACTAGCATCCCAACATCTTTTTCACACACTTTCAAACTCGCAGTGCACTACCAGATTTCTACAGGCCTTCACAAACTAGACTGCTGTTTTCTTGAGCGCTGCTATGAACTGTTGGCCACTGGGCATTTTCACCGAGAACATGGAAAAAAAGCAGTTCAGAGCCCAAATTAGCTCCACAAGACTACTAGAAAGCAAACTGAGGCTGTCCACGGCTGAAGGCTGGCAGTAAACAAACGGACGCCGATGATTGTGATAGCAATAGAGGTGGACGACTTCATTTGTCCCATAGTGGCTGAACTTCTAAAGTTTTTCTGCCAATGACTGGGTATAAGATGGGGGTGGACATTTTACTGGGGTTTTTTGAAAAAAATTTCGACCTATATTGCGGTTTTCATGGTAAGTGCCTGAGATGACTGAAAGCTGGTAAACTGAAACCGTGTCATGGAATTACTCTTTTGAACGGACAAAAGAACACATACTTCTCTTACACACCTAAGGTAGTGAGACAAAATTGGTTTGCTGCATAGCAGGTTTTGTTATGTGGAAGTTGGTGTGTTCACCCAGCCATAAATGTGTTCGTCTAATAGCTAATGTGCATTGCACTATTGGGCTATATAACCCTGGCACTTATTTTGGCTGACACATCTTGCTCTGGCACCATGCACTCACCATGGTGGTGTAGCGGGTTATGATGGTCCACTGCTGATGCAAAAGTCGCTGATCGAATCCCAGCCGTGGTAACTGCATTTTCGATGGTGGCGAAAATGCTAGAGGTCTGTGGACTTGGATTTAGGTGCACTTTACAGAACGTCAGGGGGTCGAAATTTCTGGAGTCCTCCACTATGGCGTCCTTCATAATCATATCATGGTTTTGGGACATAAGACCCTACTAATAACTATAATAAATTAATAATAATAAGAGGTGCCAGTGTGTTCACCCGGCCATGACTGCGTTGATCATCAAATATTGTATATCGCATTACTGTGCTACCCTGGTTCGTATTTCAGCTTGGATGTCGCACTCTGGCACCACACATATTACGCATGATAGTACAGTAAGCAGCAATCGCAGACTTGAGGGAACAGGCAAAGAAAGCTTACTAATACCCAACTCATCCAGCCCCGCTCTTTCCTTGGCCGTACATATTTCAGGGAGTTTGTGTGCTTCCACGCTCTAGTTTGCCATAGCCCGGTCAGATCAGATACCGAACGCATGTGCCTCAAGATTGGTGAACAATTTGGCCAATGAGAGAGGGGCATTTGCTGTTGAAAACCATGTCATCTGCCCACTCGTCTGTATATTAAGATGCCGTTGCTGGCACAAAACTCTTCAGTGCTAGCTGCTCATAGCCAATTGGGCAATGATTGCACATTAAAATAACAAGTTGAAAATGCTTGTGGGAGTATTGCACTACTACTACTTTCTTGCATTTAACCCACACAGAAACAGTCTGGCTACAAAATATAGGTGAATTTTGATGTGTAAAGCCCGCTTCATGGCAATACTTCATGGAATTGAAAAGAAAGTCACTTAATAGCAGCATGCGTAAACCTTTTTCTGTATTTTTTCCTCAGGTTGTATTAGGGGAAATGAGTGATATGTATGTAGGGGTGGGTTATACGTGCGAAAATATGGTAAGTGTCCGCTTGTGCTATATTTTTTTCACAGCGGCCCCATTTTCACGGGAGAAGATTTTTGTACTTAGATTTAGGTGCCCATTAAATGGACGACACCCAATTTTCCATGATGAATCTGTATTACGTTGGTTTAATCCTTGTGCGTTCACAAACGAAGCTGGCGAAATTTTAGCGCATTTGGTGGGACCACTTAATTTATATTTGAATATTTTTATAAACACGCGAGCGGTCTGAGAGTCGGGCAACACTGGTGCACTCGTGAGCCATGACGTATAAAGCTGCTTGCTGTGCCAGCGTCTGCATTCCGGCTAACGATTTTGTTCCTTCCTCAGCCACGCCTGCAAATCGAGCTATTTAAGCTCTCTCCAGCTTGGCATTAAATACAATCTTTTGCAGTGGCTGAAACTTCAGCAGAAGACTACGCTCCGCTCTGTGCAGAACGTGACGTCACACATGCCATGGCAAAATGGCGGTCACTGGCAGTGGGCGCTGTTTATAGCCGGCGAGTTCTAGGGCTTATTTTGCACGGAAATGTTCAATTTACAATCCGTTTCGTATATGCGTAGGTCCAACAGACCTTTACTTCTATTTTTCACTGAAAACAGCATATTGTTGTTGGCCCAGGGGGTCAAAATTGATCCAAAGTCCCCCCACTTCGGCATCCCCTCATAATCATAATCAGTTTCTGGTGCTTAGGATAACACAATTAATATTACGGTCTATAGTTGCCAGTGCTGTGGCGTAATACAGAAGTAAGCTTGATGTTCTCATGTACCACACCAGTGAAGGCAGTTCAGACCTTTAATTTACTGTTTGCTTTTTGCTGCAGTGATCATTCCTCGCATCGACCGCACTCTTCAGTACATCACATCTGAGCTCGATGAGAGGGAGAGGGAAGAGTTCTTCAGGTGGGTTTCGCTTCTTTGTCGCAAGCTTCAGCACATTACTTGATCTATTTCTTTTTTTTAATATCAGGGGCTGCATTCAAACGAATGAGCTGGCTCTAAGGGAAAAACTCGTAGCCTTTATTGGTGTGCTTGTGTGTCTTTGCATGTTATTAATAATGAAGGAAGGGAATTTTGAGGGCTCGTTTTTTAGTTTGTTTGTTTTACGCAATCTTAATGAAAACCAGCAGATAATGAATCCAAGGAGGCTATAGGGGACGTTAACTGGACAGTTTTAAGCGTAATAATTGTGATGTAGATGTGAAGAAAGTAAAGAGGATAAAAAGACAACTTTCCGCCGGCAGGGACCGAACCTGCAACCAAAGGTCGCAAGTTCAGTCCCTGTCGGTGGCAAATTGTTTTTTCATCCACTTTGATTTCTTCACATCTACATCACAATTATTACGCTTAAAACAGTCCAGTTAACGTCCCCTATAGCCTCCTTGGATTCATTATCTGCTGGTTTTTATTCTGCATGTTATTGTGTGTTGTTGCGAGGCAAGCTGATAAATTAGTAAGCCATGCCTTCATCCTGTTGTGAACATAAGATAGGGGGGTGATTATTATGATTACTACTTTGCATTGATATTGTCACATTCTGATGATGAAGAATGTCAGATGCACAAGGTTAGGAATGAACTCCATTGGGAAGACATGCACATAGCAACACAAAGAACACTCACGATACTACAACAGCGAACGGCGATCACAGTTTTCTGTCGTCTAATAGCTTTTTATTTCTTCTGTCATGGTAGATAAATGCATAATTGCTGTTTCTCACTTATGTTGCAGAATGCACTCCACTATGCCTTATTTTCTCACGTACAGGCCACGCAGAATTACTGAAACTCTTTAGATAAAGTCAGGGTTTACAAAATATATACGGTGTGCAGGGTCACTTGATGGCAATACTCCATGGTGATGCAAAAAAAGGTGGCTTTACGACAATACGTCGAGACATTTTTTTTAATGTTTTCCACGTGTTGTAGTTTGGTTGTGGGTTGTATGCAAGGTTGTATTATCCACGAGAGTATACAATACTCAATATGTATAGAATTTGATGAGAACCATTTGAGTAGATTCCGATACATCAAGGCGCTGTTTGCACAGAGTGATAGCATGTGTACAGTTTTGCCAGTGAACCGTGATCGCCGCGAAAAGAAAATCGTATCCACGTAAAGAATAACATGAGGTCAGACTTCACAATGTCTATATATGTATCTAAGAAATTAAACCAATTAAAAACAGCAGATAATGCAACCACGTGAGTGGGCCGTAGTACTCATTGTGGTAACATATTTGCAGAGACATTATTTTCTTGGAAGACAATTTAGGCATTAATTAGTGTTGTCTGGTTATAAATTAGTGTTTTTATCAACTACGTGCACATTTCAGGTGCACACAAAGCAGATCAGTATCCACAAAATTTCAATTGTGCCTCATCGTTAGATGATCTTGCAAAACAGTGCTGAACTCAGAAAATGCTGCATTTTCGCCTATTTTTGTTCATTGCTTGAACAGTTTGGGAGGCCATGCGAAAATCCAGGAAATAGCTGCTGCCATAGGGAGTACAGTCGCCGACGGATTTTTCGGACTCCAAAAATTCGGACTTGTTGGATATTTCGGACTTCATTAAATGCACAGTCACGGTTCCCATAGCACTAATACATTTTCTCGACCGATTTTTCGGACGAATTTATGCCCTAAAGTTCGATTTTCCGGACTAAATCGCTTGTTCTAAGCCGTGCCGCTCGATTTTGAAAGCCGCCATGTTGGATTTTCTGTTGGCTTGGTCGAGTTTGGCTTCCAGTGGCTAGTTGTGTGGCCTCCAAGATTGGAAACGCGCACAATCTTCCAGTTTCGGAGGCCGTGTCCGATCTTCCTTGGCTGGCAAAAACCTTTCTTTTTCGGTCAGCCTTATCGTCAGTAGGCATCCGCTAGGCCTTTTTTTTTTCCCTCGGTGGGTTTGTTTTTCCGGTTGTCGTGACGCACGTGGTCGTGTTGGTGGTGTGTCAAGTGTGTTTGGGCCGTCGTGCGCGTCACATCACATGTTTCCTACTGTTGCGGTTGCTCAGTGGCACGCAGTGGTTATGGTGCTCGGCTACTAACCTGAAACACGCGGGTTCGATCGCGGCCGCGGCGGTAGCGTTTTGATGGAGGCGGAATGCTGGAGGATCGCGTATACTGTGCGGTATCGGTGCAGGTAAAAGAACCCCAGACCGCGTCGTTAAATCCCACCGAACAGGCGAGACGTTGCATGCATCTTTTTGTGACCGGCATCAAGTTTTGCTTGCTTGGTGCCATGGAGCCACCAACTGTGCCGCCCGCAATAGTCGGCGGCAGCGATTGCCAACGCGCTAACGATGTTACCGTAGCCGTAGCCCAAATACAACCAAATCTGCTCGTCTCCAACCACAGCATGAAGCATGACATTATTGGGGATTTTTTTAGACTTCTCTGATCCAAATAAACTTCATTTTCATGTCTTGAACATTTTTTTGGACTGTTCGATTTTTCGGACTATTTCGCGGTCCCCGCCAGGTCCGAAAAATCGGTCGGCGACTGTATAGACAGTTTCTGCATACAGCTTATGAAAAGTTGTTTTTGTTTTAATTAAGAAAACAACTACAAGTTAAGGTCACATTGCAAAATTTTTGTTTAGAAGTTAGGCTTCACTGCATGACCTTACGGCTGTGAATACAAACATTGCTGATGTGTGCGATACTGAATTGCCAGAGGTAGCTCCTCTGCATCTGTCATGAAGGCCATCAATGCCCACACGTTAATGTAGGAGCTAGCATTCATCGATGCCCATACGTTAGCATATGGGCTAGCATTTTAATTTGTAGTGAAGTATGTTCTTACGTAGCATAGTCATTTAGCAAATATATTCGAAGTTTCTAAAGGGCCCTTTAGCAACCTCTGAAGATACAAAGAACAAGCGCGTTTTTTCTCTCTGGGCGTTTCCCGTCTTTTCATTACAATTCGTGACATGATCAGTCTGTTCACGTGTTGTCGTGAGGAAATAAGCGCTCGATTGGTCAATATACGAGGAATATCAGTTGTGACTTCTCTCCTACCCTGCTTTGCCATGCAGTCGCACACCCGTTCCGTCTTGTCTTGCATGACTACTGTGTGCAAGCAACTGATTTCACTTTGTTTTGTGTGTTTTCGACAGTCCAAGTGGAGATAGCAGCATGTAGCCGAAAAGTGCGAAATCCGGATAGAATGCATTGCTGGGCGAATTAGTGCATTGTCTGAAAATAAAAGCAGAGCGCAAAAAAGACGGGACACAAGAGACAAGAATACGGGACGGGCGCTCACTACCAACTGATTTTAATATGAAAGAATTTGGGGGAAAATATACGGAGCGTACGTCACAACCGCGCCTGCGCACATATCACAAAGCTAATCATCAAAAATCTACGGCATATTGTGGCAAAGCAATTGAAATTCATGCTCCCGCAAACGTACTGACGTCTAGCTGATGCAATCTGCGCCCTTTATTTTCATGTAGAACGCCTCCAACAGCTCGCGAGCAACCATTTCTCTGCTGCGTCCCAGCACCTTCAAACCAGAAAACAAAGGCACACAGCCACACACTGCACAGTGCGCAGGAAGAGTGCGCTCTTATCATTTGTGAGCGTCAACTCATGCTCACGGGCCCATTGGTTGACACGCTTGCCCGTTTGGCTGATCAAAGATTTACCACAGCTCAGTGGCAATTCATATACAACCCCCTCCGCAAAATCCACGTAACGCCTAGTATGCCTGGTTGCGAGCAACCGTCCCATCTTCTTGTCTCTTATGTCCCGTCTTTTTTGCGCTCTGCTTTTATTTTATGCAAAATCCTGATAGGCTCAACGCTTGGGGTTGACATTCACGTGCTGTATGAAGAAATAAGTGGTGAGGATGAGATGGCCCCTGTGGGATGAGTAGTGAAGGTGAGCAAAAAACCACTCTCTGGTCTTAGAACTTGGAGCAGTCAGTTTAGGAGCCCTTAAAGATAGAGAATGTAGAATGAAAACTAAGCTTCCTATTTAGAGTTAAGCTTCCGGGCCAGGTTTAGCTACATTATGCCAATTTGGCTACTTTTTTTTGGGTCGATGTCGGCAGAGAAAAACGTCTTAGCTACATGGCTAGTTTTTGGCTTCTTTGAATTCTTTCGATTTAAGCCAGAATGTAGATATTTAATGACAACGCAGTCATTGGCGGCCGGAAATATAGTGTCAAAACATGGCGGTCATTGCATATTTCCAGCTTCCAGCATTGCATTTGGCGCTTGCAATACACAAGCAAGGCTTTGGACATGTGGTTGTGGCTAGGGGAAACACTTTCGGCTATAACTGTAACTTGACCCTCTGAATAAAAGCAACTCAAAATAAAGTGGTGGTAGCGCATTCCACATTCATATACCGGGCTTAATGCCAATTAATTAAATGTAAAAAATGCGGGGAAATATTGCAAAGGTATCTTTTATAGTCTACCTTTAAAAATAATGTGAGTTAAACAAGCCTTAATTAGCCCACCACCTGATAATGATCCTTTTTTTTAGCTGCACTGTGAAGTAAGCAAGACATTTTGGGGAGCTCTGCACCAGAGCCGCTCTGTAATGAAAATGCGAAATCTGATGTCCAACAGACTGCTTGTGTTAATTCTTAGGAGTAGGCTTGGATGGTGACCAAAATAATTAACTTCATGCCTTTAGCCATGTCAAGAAAAATGATTGTGGAGGGAAACAATACAGTTTATGCTTGAATGCCGGCAATTGTGATTTTGGGTTCTTAAGCTGTATTAATTTTTAATGTCGCCAAAAGGCTGTTACTTTTGGTCCTCTCAGTCTCGCAAGATGCGTGAAGGATGTCAGTTTTGCAAAAGCACAAGATGCTTCATCAGATCTTGCGATGTGATATCAAAAACAAGCAAGCTATGCTTAAATTTGCGCAGTTCTGATTTTCAAGTATTCATGCTGTACTTGTTTGTTTTTGCTAAAAGCCCATTATACTTAGCCGTTTAAATGAAAATGTTGCAGTTTTCACAGAAGCATCACCACTTTTGCCTACTTTTACTGCTCTTTGCTCTAGTAGGCTACTTTTTGGCTATATTTCCTGATTTTTTTGCTACGTTCTGTCATTTTGACTTGGCAGCCCTGCACCTATTCCCTCTCTTTTCTCGCTGTGGCTATCTCGTCATTTTGAGTGGCACATTTGGTATTTTTGCATTTTGAACACCTTAACCAAGAAAACATAAACCTTTCAGGCATCCTGTCATGATTGTCAATTGTGACCAGTATGAAGAAAAGCGGAGATTGTGACTGTGAGATTGTGTGCCAATAATTTAAATCCGCATCAGCTGATAAAGGGCATATTTGCTGTGCAAACACGGCAGTAGTAATCAATTACAGCACTAATTTTTCCCCTTTTTGCTGATTTTTTTGCCTTGATAACTGCATGTTGAACAGGACTGCAGCATCTATTCGAAGTTATGATGTCTCCTCTTAATGATAGTGTCAAGTTCGTGCCCACATGTCATCATCGTCAACGTAAAGCTGGGCAATTTTAAGTGGTTTTAAAATCACCTTCCAACGTCCGTTTTTTTTCTACCCATTTTTGTCGTCAGCACCCTAGAAAGGTTACTTTTTTTACTTCTACTTTACATTCTCCTTGAATCCATGTGAAGGCAATGATAGTAATGAATCCTTAAAATGTATAGGGAAAGTTAGTGTTAGTGTATGTGTGTAAATAAGGCTAAGAGAAATGAACATGTGAAAAATAGTTCGTAACCTCTAATATGCATGTGGTCCACTGCCAGTTGCGCCGTGGTGCAGTTGTTCCCCTGTTCATGTTCTTTGGTATTCATGTACGTGTGCACAAGCTGACCCTGGAAGGCTTAGCCTGCACCACTCAGTGCTAAATATCCGTGTAGAATAGCATTCTTGATTTGTGGTATCTCATATACATCTAAAGACATATGCAATGCTGGATATCGTAACTGCTGCCAGTGTATATGAACATTAATCTCCTATGACCTGAACTTACTTTTTACTTGAGCAAAGACAGTGAATCTTACCAAGAACATTTTTTGTGAAAATTCTTCATTCATGTTCTGGAAATGTGAAATAGAAAAATATTAGTACGGACCATTTATTGTGTTCGTCTGTCCGACCATCTGTCCGTCCGTCCGCGCATCTGTGACAGGGCACCATCAAGTAGGATTTCCACCACAGCACCCACAGTGGCAGTCGCATTGTAAGCCAGTAGAATCTAAGATAAGGTAGAAGTTCAAGGAAAGATGGAATCACGAAGTGATGAAAAATCTTGTCGCAGCTGAATCAGTTGAAGAAGACAAGTCCACTTGCGGAAATGTTGGCTGCAGTGACACTTATAGTAGGATCTAAGAGCACTTCAGTGGCACTGAGAGCAACATGAAGGCTTACCAACAGAAGTTGGGAAGGAAGCTAATGTATTATGCAGTTATGAAAAAACATAAGCTACTATGAGCCACTTCTTTAAACCATCCTGAGCTATTTGCTGTAGATATGAAGGCGAAAGCCTTTAATGTCTCATACTTGCGGTGTTCGTCTGTCCATGCCCTGGAATGGTGCCTCTCCTCCTCACTCTCTCTAAGCAATCACATAAACAAAAAAAAGCAATAAAGAGACATGGCATAGTCAGTCAAATGGCCACAGGCTTTCGCCGAACACACTTTGGAATTTACAGTGTCCTTGAATTTTTTAAACACACTTTGACGCTGATGCATCATAAAGAGGTCTAGTCTGATTCCTCAGTGCTCCTTAGAATTTTTGGTTATGAGAGACATATTTCCCGGGCTGGGCTGGTCAGAACACTGAATTGGGATTCATTTCCGATGCATAAAAAAAGGGAAAAAAAAATACAACGACCCCGAACGTTTTGGCAAGTACGACGACAAAAAATGCCATTTGGTTCATGAGACATTTTGCATAAGAAAAGAAAATGAGAAATTTGTAAGCACTGCCTCTATTGCTCTGTCGCAAAAAGAAACATTATCTTTTTGCATTTGTCTACCAAGCTTATTCTGATGAGTGGCACAGACATGCACCACAACCTTTGTTCCGGCTTCTGTTCACTATTCATAAAAGCCTGTTCCTTCTGTGCAACAAAATTAGTTCAAAAACAGTGTGTTTCTGTTTCCTTTCTATTGTTAAGGCGTTTATTTGCCGGTACTCAGAGATACTGCGTAATGGCGACAGTCACGGCCAGGCACGAACTCACAGCGAGCGGCGTCCTTTTTGCAGATGACCCACTAGAAGGCTCTCAAGAGTGCAACCCATTTCTAGGTTCCAATGCATCGCTACAATTACCCCGGGGACGAAAAGGGAGCCGCCGGGCGACCTAACAGCTTGTCACTATGAGCGGGTCATAGTAGGCCTTCAGGCGCTCCACGTTGACAATGTCGCGCCCTCGACGGCGCATGTCCGAAGATTGTTCGATGGGTTCGATCAGGCAGTTGACTGGAGATGTGCGCTCGATGACACGGTAGGGGCCTTCGTATTTCGGCAGTAGTTTTGAAGAGAGGCCAGCTGCGGAGGTAGGGACCGAGAGCCATACGAGCGCCCCAGGGAGGAACGTGGGCTCAGAAGTGGCGGAAGCATCACGAATACCCTTCTGCCGCTCTTGTTCATTCGTCGTGAAGGTCTTGGCGAGCTCGCGACACTCTTCAGCAAGCCTGGCTGTGTCAGAAATAGGGGCACACTCAGATGGGTCCGGCGTGTACGGGAGTATCGTGTCGATGGTGTGCGACGGGTGCCGTCCGTATAGCAAGAAGGATGAAAAACCAGTAGTGCTCTGAGGGGCGGTATTGTAAGCGTAGGTGACGAAGGGCAGTATAGCATCCCAATTCGTGTGGTCGGCGGCGACGTACATCGAAAGCATGTCGACGAGGGTGCGGTTAAAGCGTTCAGTGAGGCCATTCGTCTGCGGGTGGTAAGCAGCAGTTTTGCGGTGGACAGAATGGCACTCCGTGAGGATGGCTTCGACGACTTCCGACAGGAAGACACGGCCTCGATCGCTGAGAAGCTCCTGGGGTGGACCGTGACGCAGTATGAATCGGTGCAGCAGGAAGGAGGCAACATCGCGCGCAGTAGCTGCAGGGAGGGCGGCGGTTTCGGCGTATCTTGTTAGATGGTCTACGGCGACGATGGCCCAGCGGTTACCAGCCGACGTCAGAGGAAGTGGTCCATACAAATCGATACCCACGCGCCCAAACGGACGGTCAGGGCAAGGTAACAGTTGTAGACCGGCTGGGGACATGTGTGTTGACGGTTTGCGGCGTTGGCAATCGAGGCAGGAGCGAACGAACTTCTGCACATAGCGGTACATCCCTCGCCAGAAGTAGCGTTGTCGAATGCGGTGGTAAGTTTTGGACACCCCAGAGTGCGCGCATTGCGGATCAGAGTGGAATGACTCGCATATTTCCGACCGCAGACTGCGGGGTATCCCACAAGTAGCCACTGCCGGCCGTCGGCGTTGTAATTGCGTCGATGCAGCAGGCCGTCACGTATGGCGAAATGGTGAGCTTGACGACGCAAGGCGCGAGTGGATGGTGTTGCGGACGGATCAGAGAGCAAGTCGATCAGCGGGGTGATCCAATTATCCTTGCGCTGTTCGGTAGCGATGACGTGAACATCTATGACAGAAACAGCAATGGAAGATACTGAGCAGGGGGGCTTTGTCGTCAGGCAGAGGGGAGCGAGAGGGCGTCGGCGTCAGCATGCTTGCGTCCGTTGCGGTACAGCACGCGGATGTCGTAGTCTTGCAGGCGAAGAGCCCAGCGGGCGAGACGGGAGAGAGAACTGCGGTGCGATTTCCGCCTGGATGAATGACTTGAGCTCTGGCAGCAACGCCGCCTGGTCAGAGGTGGCCACCAAGCCAGCAAGCTCTGCATCTCGTGAAGGGGAGTGACGGGTCATCGAACGCTGCCGGCGGAGCTCCTCGTAGCTCTGGCACAGCGTTATGACTTCGGCCACTGTGACAGGGTTTTTGGCGAGCAGCATGCTGAAAGCGTCGTCGTCAATACCCTTCATGACGTTCCGGATCTTGTCAGACTCAGACATGGTTTCGTTGGATTTCTTACACAAGTCGAGGACATCCTCGATATAACTGGTGAATGACTCACTGGCCTGCTGAGCACGTTCGCGTAAGCGCTGTTCGGCTTTCAGCTTACGAACGGCAGGGCGGCCAAAAACGTTGATGACGGCGGTCTTGAAATCGGACCAAGTCCCAAAATCGGACGCGTGGTTGTTATACCACAAACCTGCTACTCCCGCAAGGTAGAACACCAAGTTGGTCAACTTGCCGTCGTCATCCCATTTGTTGGGGACGCTCACGCGCTCGTAAAGTGCGAGCCAGTCCTCCACGTCGGTGCCATCGGCGCCAGTGAAGATGGGTGGATCGCGGATGCGTGGGACACCGGGACAAGGGGGGCGGCATGGGGGAGGTGTTTGCTGAGAAGCGTCTTGGGGCATGGTAGATGGTAGGGTACGAGACCGAAGCTCCACAGGCATCGAATGGGAGCACAGCACCTCCACCAATTCGTTAAGGCGTTTATTTGCCGGTACTCGGAGATACTGCGTAATGGCGACAGTCACTGCCAGGCACGAACTCACAGCACGAGCGGCGTCCTTTTTGCAGATGACCCACTAGAAGGCTCTCAAGAGTGCAACCCATTTCTAGGTTCCAATGCATCGTTACACTATGTTTGCACATTTTTACTCTTTCTTGTATGCACTATACTCTCGACAACTTTCCTTGGCAATGAAGAGAAAGCTACTGGGGCGGAGCTTCTGCACATGTACTTCTATGCGAAGTAGTCCTGTTTGGCGCACGTCTCGCACCGCTGTGGAATGTTATGGTTGCGCGCAATCGGCGTTGCATACTGTCGCAGATGCCGCTTAGCATTTGAGGCACACGTAAAAGGCGGGACTTTCTCCTGCGTGCAAAAACGCAAAGTGACAACATATAAAGTTACATAAATACAAAATCTCCCTGGTGTGTGTGCTGCGTCCTGTCTCAAAGGGCTACTTGTAGAAAATAAAGTAGTAGTTTTTGTATGGTATCACGTAGAAAATGTGACCACAATTGTGGAACTACGCTCGGTAGCTTACGTGCGATTTGGCTACGCAGCCTTCGCTTCTTTGCCAAGAAAAGTTGTCTGCAAGTATAATAACACATCAAAATCCAGCTACCCGAGTGAGTCCCTGAGTGTGTCTTGTAATTAGGTAATGAGGTTCTACGGTACTTACGCCACTAACTTAATGAATTTTTTCTGGTGTTCAGTGCTGGGTGTGTTCAGATAAGAACGTCGGTGCATGTCCGCCGACCCCCTTTAATTTCGCCGAAAAAAATATATTTTGTTTTCCGAGTCCCCATGACTACAAAACTACTTTTGGTTTCGCGAGAAAAAATTTCACCTTCTTTAAAAAAAATTCACAAGTGTCCACTGAGCCGCCACCGCCTCTTTCGAATTTCGCGAAAATGGGATTTCGATGAGACGCTACAAAAACACTATTGTAGCTGTAGGTCTGAAAAATTTTCTCCACATACTACGGATAGTTTGCGTTAAGAAAAAAATTATTACTTTGCAGTTCTGATGTTGTTCTGTTAAGAAAAAAAATCGCGAAATCGACACAAAGCTCAATAATGCTCACATTCAAGATTTTTTTCCTCCGCAAATATAAAAGCGAGACTTCCCAAAGTTTCTAGAAACATTTCCCTATGTTTGGTGAACAAGTGTGCTTAATGAAATACCTGAGAGTGGCTTCAAACGTTAACCAGAAATGTTCAACTGAGGACATGTCCCTGAAAATGCAATATTTTGAAGATCATTTAAAAAAAAAACACCATCTTCGATTTTCTTTAAATTCTCCAGAATTAAAGCCAAGCACGTGTTAGCACGTGTTCTAACTTAATCTGTAAAAACATGTTGCATTATTTTTTGTGAGGTCGGAACTACGAAGCACGAAATGTGGCCAAATTGACGTATAGTGAATAACCACAACATTGAGCGAGCATGAAGCAATAGTTGCCATTATCGTTATTTTTAGGTCTTGAATGTCTTCTGTGGATTGACGGATTGTCAGGAATAAAACAGGAACAGTTGCTTTTGAAGAGGAAATTATTACTACATTTTTTACGCAAATCACAAAAACTTCTACGCGGGTCCCAGCCACTGAGCATGCCACGATAATGAGTCGCACTCTTCGCAGGAATCGCTTTCAAACTTTTTCGCGCATGTGAGCCTGCGTAAGCCTCATAAAGGAGGTGGCTGGAGAGGATCCACCGCTGGATATTCCTCGCTTCCCGTGGCACGTCGGTAATGTGATAATGCAGACGGTGCGTGTCGGCACAAGCGGTCATTCTGCAGCCCGACCGCGGAATAGTTGGAGCAATAGTTGCCATTATCGTTATTTTTAGGTCCTGAATGTCATCTGTTGTGCTCGAGGGACAACAGCTTGACAGATAAAACCAAAGAGTTGCCTTAAAGGGCAAATTTGATCATTTGCGTGCGTGTACGCGTCGTAGTTTTGGTCCTGGCGTAAGGACTAACTGCAAGATTTCTAGAAAGGTAGTCAATCAACCTCTTGGAAGGAACTGTTTATTTACCCCTATTGTAACACAGGGAGTCATAGTCACAAGTCGTAGTCAGACAAGTTAGACAGTCACAAACGTCACTGAAGCACTTGTGCGTATCTTGCTCCTGGTGAAGCAACCTTGTGCACACAACTCATTTCGGCCTCAGGAGGAGAACTTCGTGAGCTCGATCCCTGTGTCAGGGTGAGCCGCTGTCGACGAAGTGTTTCCCGAATGGACCTGGTCATCAGCCGTTTTGAAACGTACTCTTTTTTTTCCTTTACAACTAATTGCAATGAAATCTTTCTTGTTTGAGCTTTGTTGGGTGGAGTTGAGCTCATCGTCAGTATAGTATTTCATTGCTGCCTGTATGTTTTCGGGCTTCAGCTTCGATCTGGTGCAGAGGTTCTGATTTGACCACATCAGGGTGTCTGTATTTTCTGGATTTCCGAATGAGGTGCCGAGTTGCGGATGGAAATCTCTTGATGAGAAAGGTTCACAGGGAGCAATGTCAGGAGGCGGTAGCGTTCATAGTATGATTCGCAGGTATCGAATGTGTGCTTTAGGTTGCGCAGCCACTCGCGACACTGTTGCAGGTTTCCGCTGAAGGACCAGGTTCCTCTGTAGTGCCGTACGCTACTGTAAGTACAGCAGAAATTGTCCTGGAGATAGCGCCCTCGATCTCCGCTCTCTTACGCTTGGCGTAAGACACTCGGCATTGTGCTTTCACTTTCGCCGGAATTTTCAGGGTTGTCACGTCGGTTGTCTTAACGAGTACGTTTAGCTCTTCGACAACAATTTGTTCGGGAACAAAATTTGCGTCAGACTGAGATGCATCTGGAGACTCTACGGCGATCTGTTTCAAGCGGTTGAAACAGCTCTGGCACAAAATGTCGGTTTCTCTGATGGATGAGGCTTTTTCTGGCATGCGCTTCCTTAGTAAGGCGACATTCAAATCTTTCACACATCAAAAGTTCCGCTTTTAGGCAATCTTCTTCGTATGCCTCTTTGGTTAGTCAGCGCAAAACGCTCGCTCTGAGCTCCACAACGTGGCCATCAATATCAGGGGAGTGTAATACGCGCACGCGTACTCACGTTCGTTCACCAGCAGAGGACTGCCGGGTTGTCGACGACGAACGGAAGTGAAAGCCAACGTTCTCTTATTACTTCGACCTTTCTTAAGCAAGTTGAGCTGTTTCTTGTTTATGTTATTTCTTTCTTTCTTTTTTTTTTTTTTTTTTTTTTTTCGGGAGCGGGGCGAGCGCGGTAAGGCTGCAGAAGGACCGCTTGTGCCGGACACGCACCGTCTGCGTTATCACATTACCGACGTGCCACGGGAAGCGAGGAATATCCAGCGGTGGATCCTCTCCAGCCACCTCCTTTATGAGGCGTACGCAGGCTCACATGCGCGAAAAAAAGTTTGAAAGCGATTCCTGCGAAGAGTGCGACTCATTATCGCGGCATGCTCAGTGGCTGGGACCCGTGTAGAAGTTTTTGTGATTTGCGTAAAAAATGTAGTAATAATTTCCTCTTCAAAAGCAACTGTTCCTGTTTTATTCCTGACAATCCGTCAATCCACAGAAGACATTCGAGACCTAAAAATAACGATAATGGCAACTATTGCTTCATGCTCGCTCAATGTTGTGGTTATTCACTATACGTCAATTTGGCCACATTTCGTGCTTCGTAGTTCCGACCTCACAAAAATAATGCAACATGTTTTTACAGATTAAGTTAGAACACGTGCTTGGCTTTAATTCTGGAGAGTTTAAAGAAAATCGAAGATGGTGTTTTTTTTTTTTAAATGATCTTCAAAATATTGCATTTTGAGGGACATGTCCTCAGTTGAACATTTGTGGTTAACGTTTGAAGCCACTCTCAGGTATTTCGCTAAGCACACTTGTTCACCAAACATAGTGCAATGTTTTTAGAAACTTTGGGAAGTCTGGCGTTTATACTTGCGGAGGAAAAAAATCTTGAATGGGAGCATTATTGAGCTTTGTGTCGAATTCGCGATTTTTTTTCTTAACAGAACAACATCAGAACTGCAAAGTAATAATTTTTTCTCAACGCAAACTATCCGTAGTATGTGGAGAAAACTTTTCGGACCTACAGCTACAATAGTGTTTTTGTAGCGTCTCATCGAAATCCCATTTTCGCGAAATTCGAAAGAGGCGGTGGCGGCTCAGTGGACACTTGTGAATTTTTTTTTTAAAGAAGGTGAAATTTTTTTCTCGCGAAATCAAAAGTGGTTTTGTGGTCATGGGGACTCGGAAAACAAAATATATTTTTTTTCGGCGAAATTAAAGGGGGTCGGCGGACATGCACCGACATTCTTATCTGAACACACCCTGCTACATTTCTTACTTGCCAGGTTAGTGCTGCCAAATAAATTTGTCGTATCTTCTCAGTACTACACATGTACACATGTTTTTACATGTTCACATTACAGCATGCTTTAAACATGAATGACCACATTACAGTAGCTGCAGCCTTGGTCATAAAAGCCTGCATTTCTGTCCACTTGTTTGGATTTTTTTATTGAGCTTCTCGCTTCATCTCGCTTGGTTGCATTTTCCTGTGGCATTATAGTGGTCATTGGAGCTTTTGTGATGCTCAGCTCCAAAATGGACTTCATTCACTACTTTCAGGTGCTAAATACCTCAAGGCACAAAGTTGTGGAACTGATTCTGAAATGAGCTGTGTTGCCTGAGTGGCTGCAAGCAGCCTTTACAAATGTCAAAGCCGAGTGGTCATTGCATTCTAACAATTGTAGTGGCTTCATTTTTCATGCATGTCTTCGGGCCCTATTGTGGCTGACTGTGACAGTGGGTTGTCACAGCAGGAGTTGCAATGTACACGTGAGTGTCCATGCTGTGATGAGAGCTGACTTAAATATTCTTTGTTCTATGTCCTTCCTGCGGTGCGCTGTGGGGTGGGCGGCAGGCTGAAGAAAGTCCAGGAAAAGAAGAAGCAGATCAAGGCACGGAAGGAGGCTGAACTGGCCAAACACAATGCCGAAGTGGGATTGCTTGCCGAGGCATTCGAACATGCACCAAACATCCTCGAGGACGCGCACGATGAGGATATCCTGTTCAATTAACGGGCATGTGGCCATGTGCCCCAAACACGTTGTACACATTGTAGTTAAGGGCTCTCATCCATTCTTCCCAGTGTCTCCCCCCCACCATATTGTGGGTCCAAATGTATCCAAATAGATAAACCGGTTATATTCGTTGTTATTGTTTCACCTTTACGTTCCAAATATGTCCTGCTCAAAAAAATATTCCGACTGGACAATAAACAGTCTCTGTTGAATGCTCTTGTCTTCAAACACACGTTGGACATGGTATATTTCAAGCTGCACTAACCTCGGACAGGCTCTGGTACCTGGTGTTGCACGCCACTGCCCAAAATAATGAGCAGGTCCTTTGAAATTTCATGGATTGGTGGTTTTCAGTCATTCAACCAAATGTCAAAGATGTATGTGATGACAGCACCTCAATCCCTTCAGTGATTGGTGCAACTATTTGCCTTCGCTTTTACTTAACTGCCTCTTGCTGTGGACTTTCAACGTGCTTTTTTCCAATGTCCCCAACCTGTGCTTCACGATTATTTACTCAGTGCCAGCTATTCTTCTCATTTTTCTTTGCACTTTCTTTTGCTTTTCCTGTTTTTCCATCTCATGCTTTGCATTCATCTGCATGAAGCCTGGATATTCTCTTATTGTGGACCTGCTTTTTGTGACCCTTGGTATCCATTAACTTGCAGTGGGGAAAGCTTTTCTTCTCCAATGTTTCCCCATTTCCTGCTTTGCACTGTGGGGCTGCGTCCTTTCTCCTGATTCCTTCTTTCCTCTCCATGACTTCCACCCTTAAGCTTCACGTTCAGCCACTGTGACATATGCATCCTTTTCCTCTTGTTCAAGCACCTTCTTTTATCCTTGCTTTCCTTCCTGACTTCGCATTTGCACGCTTCATGTTCCTGTGTCCCATTCTTATGCTGGGAGCTTGCTTCTTTTTCATGCAAAATATTCTGCTTCCTATTTCATTGTGGGCTTTGCTCCCCGCTGCCTCATTTTTAGGACTTAACACTCAAAAACCTTTTGTCTTGTTTCCTTTTTTGTTGGATTTTTCTTTACCAGTGTCCCCATATTATGTATCGCAACCACTTACTACTCTTGCTGTGGACGTTCCTTCCTCACCCCCCAATTTCCTCACACTACCTTTCACAATTTAGCAGCTGCGTATGACAGTTACTTTCAATTCCTGTGTTTGCCATTCTTATGCCCTGCAACACAGTTTGGGGGGACAATGAAGTATATTGGTTTAACTTGAAGTGATCTAGTAAGACAGTGGTTTGCAGCTTTGGCTGTGGTGTTGGGGCCTTGTTTTTTTTGCCATGAACACAAGAAGAAGCCTTTGCGCTCACATGACTGCTGAATGCCTTCGAAGAGGTAAGAGTTGGACATCTTGTAGTAGCACTGAGAGGCGGGCGAGTTGGAACTTATCCATCAAGTTGGGTAGTGCACAAATTGACACAAGTCAATTTGTGCGCTACCCAACGTTGGACATCTTGTCTGCACAAGGACGAACACTGTCTTACATCCTCTATGAAGTGCTTCCGCTCGTTAGGGATTGGCTTTTTTTTGTTTTCTGTCCTGTGCCATACCTCCTGCTAGGATTCTCATCATGAGGTTGTAGGTTCAGTGTCTTACAAACAATCACTGAAACATTTCAAGTGTGGTTTCAAAATGGAAAAACATTCGTGCACATGGGCTTTAGGTGCATGTTCAAGAAGAACTCGGCACGGTTAAAAGTAACCCAGAGCCCTCCTACTGTGACATCTTCAATGCCTTAGTTTTGCTTTGTAGCGGTAGACCCTATAAATGAATTGTTTTAGGTGTGCAAGGCACAAGAATAATTTACAGTAAGAATGGTTGTCCAGTGGCTGGTATCTATGGGCTGCTGCCATTTGACATCAGCTGGCCAGTTTTAAAAATTGGTAAGGTGAATATTGAACAGGAAAGTTACCATAATATCCAGAAGCCTAAGATGCCACTCGCCAATGCTAACACAAAGTAGACCCAGATTCGACCACAAGCTAATGCCACAAGTACCGATCAGGTCCTTGTGTGTACATTCTTTTGCAAAATACTTGCATGCGAACAAATTTAGCAGAAATTTATCAACATTATGTGTTGGCCTTGAGCTGAAGCCGTTTGAATAAGAAGGTCCCGTTTTCATGCAGCTCTGAGAGGCCAGTCCCCTTGTCTAAACATCAACTTCTACCTGAGACATCCATTCTCAGATCCCTGTTGGTCACTTCGTCTCTGTCTTGTTCTGAACCTTTTGTCTTTATGCAAGAATGTCTTGTATATGCTTGCAGCGATTTCAAAGTGTTATCAGGGTGACACTACACCTGAAATTGGCATCTTCGTGTCCCTACTTATGGCAGTATGACGTGCAAGGCATTGCGCGTGGGCTATATTAAATAATTTCCGGGTATTGTGCGAGCATGGAATGGATGAAATTATTGAAGCAGCATTTACTTCCAGGCTAATCATTGCAATCAGGTCACAGGAGTGTGCACACAACAGAACGTAAACATGCACGATGCGCACGGTGACAGTTTGCATAAGCCAGTCTGTGAGCAAGGCACCGAATGGGGTCTCGTTTTATTTTGTGCGCACGCGTACGTTGCGCTTATTTTAGCTCAGCAATGCGTGTGTACAGATTAGGCCAATCTGACAGCGCTGCAGTTTCTCGTGTATATGTATGCCTCCACCACGTGACCCATTGAAACAAACAGGCAGTGAAGTCGAAGAAGGTAAAGGGGACGTCATTTGTAGTCTTTTAACGGTAGTAAGTAGTATAACTCTTAACTTTAGTAAGCATAGGTCGGCAAACTCACTCATGAGTCGACTCACTCAGACTCGTATCGAGCCGTGAGTCTGAGGGAGTCCGGGTGAGTAATATTTTGGTGAGTTTGAGTCCGAGTGAGTCGGACTGAGGAAAATTTTAGCGAGTCTGAGACCGAGTGACTCCGGTTGAGAAAACATTGGTGAGTGCGAATCCGAGTGAGCCCTAAGGGCAAGGTATATCCCTTTCCGACCCAGCGACCAGTATACTGGACATAGCGAAAAAAAGCGTTGCAGAAAAGGAAGCAGAGCTACAATCTGAACCGAAACCACTTTGGCAGCTTCTGTAAGAGTCCAGCAACACGTTTTTAAACGTTGTTCCTCCTTCAGCCCCATTTTGTGATGGGGGCGCCTCAGAATAGTGGCGTAATCCATGCGGAAACGCGCACGCACGGCGTGGTCAAGTATACAAAATTATTTTAGGAGTTCTCTTCGGGCAATTCATATAATTTAAATCATGCGTGATGTCCTATGTCTGCTCGATACATTGTTGCAAAAAGGTAGTGTTTGTAATCGGAAGTTTGCTGGCAATGCGAGAATGTATTTATGTCCAGTATACTGGACACCAGGATGCAATTGGCGCACATCGTGCTAAACATGGAGCGGAAAAAAAGAGAAAAATAGGCAGTGTCACATGACAATCTTGAAGCCCAGACATAGGAAATGAAACTGGGGCATGCTGGCAATCTAACAAGAGCATGGAGCACGAGGAGGGAGCGTCGTTTGATGAGGTTCACTTCTGGACGCTAGACGTGCTCCCTCCTAGGTTTTTTCCCCTTCGTGATGCTGAACGCTATGTGTGACAGCTAACCATGAGAAACTTTTTCTTGGGTCAAAACGATGCATTTTTGTGTTTTAGACGACTGACCTTCTCACAGGGCCAAAAGCAACACTCTTTCGAGGAAGATAGCAGAATGTGGGTACCGATGTGTGCAACAAATTAATCCTAGTGTCCAGTATACTGGACATGGTTCTCCTGAGAAAACAATTGTACTTACAGCCTCCTTTATTTTCTTGCATGCTTTTCAATGGCCTCTTAGCTAGAAAAGAACATCAAAAAATTTTGTTCTATCCTAGAAAAAAATTCGGGTCGGAAAGGGATATATATGTTTCATGAGTGAGTCTGAGTGAGCTCTAAATTTTTTGCCGACTTATGGTAGTAAGGGCACGGGGCCATGCTAGTGTGGTCCCGTGTTCCTTCTTGTCCCTGTCCACTTTACGCTAGTTAGTATATAAACATGTCCTATTATCTTCGCTCCCCGTAATTGAGATTCTTGTGCATGCCTGTAACGCTTACTCAGAGTTCTCAAAATTTTATACTGAAAATCGGCTTTTATGACCATTTTACTGCTTCCTCGTAAATGTGGTCGACCGTAACTGTACATTATATATACGGTATGGGATCATTTCAGCGGTGCCTCTTCAAATTACAGTGGTGGTCCAACTGCGCCAATTGCTACATTTCCATATCCCTGCGGTTTGCTGCGCACATTCGAGTACAGCTTGCGCCAACTGCGCCAAAGTTCACTAGTACACCTGTTTACCCGGAACCTGGCCGTTTATGTCCCAAAATTGTTCTAAAATGTTCTAACCCCCGTAACTTCCTAGCACGTATTCGCAAAATTCTTGCTGCAGCATGTTCACGTAGCAAAAGTGCGCATATTTCTCTTCATTGCAATTTTTGGACCTCGGGGTTGTTTACTGACCCTTTAAAATATGAGTTACCTTTTCGCAAAAAATGTGCAAGAAAGAATTTAATAGAAATTCAACACAATTTGAAAGCATCAACATTATTAAAGAGGCAAAATACGAATGTAATTTATGAAACGAAGGAATTGCTACAAAAAATAAAGCAACCCGTAAGTAGAGAAAATAAGAAGTAAAGTATGAACTCCCGTAAGGCATCGGCAACCTACCCTTGCGGCGTCCAAGGGACGCGGCCCCCAAAGAAAGTAAATTTGGCACATTTAAATAATTTCGCGCAACGTTGGAAATACAAGTGAAAAAAACAGGAAAAACGCCATGTTGTCCCCCGGAGTTGGTTCTTGCCAAACGTTTTTCTTGTTAGCGTAGAGTGCAACGTATTTGTCGGTGACTTCATGGTCCCTATGTGCGCGGCGAGCAGGCTGAAGAAGGTCCAGGAGAAGAAGAAGGCTCAGAGGGCGCTCCGCGAGGCCGAGTTGGCCAAGCTGCAGCCCAAGACCATGACGAAGGCGGAGGAGGACCATCCGCGCAACATCCTCCTCGAGGACTCCGGCGACGAGGACATCCTGTTCACCTGATCAGACCCGCGTGGATGACGCTGCAAGAAAACCCGAGCAAATCGCGCTCCGCGGTTGCCGAACATGGTCTTTCTCTGTATGCCATGCGAGGGGGTCAACTGCGCGGTCTCGGCTTCCTTTTTCTCTTCCTTTTTTTTTTTTAGTGGTGTGTAGGAAAAAAAAAAAAAAAAAAAAAAAAAAAAAAAAAAAAACGCCAGGCCTGCAGTGTACGGAACACGCAGCACAGTCACAGCGAAAGATGAAAGAGCGGCCTTCATAGAGCCCGTTCTAAACTCTCCTAAGACTACTGCAAGTACAGTTAAAAGGTACCCACTAAGCCAGGGGTCTGAACCTCTCCTCAACTAGCGGGCGGCAGTCACGAAAATTTGCTCCTGCAAGGGCCACGATAGTGAAAAAGGTAGGAGTTAGGGGAGGAGGGTTGTAGTTTGTAAAAAGTTCAGCTAACGTTGCCATGTAAGCTGCACTTCATATATATATATATATATATATATATATATATATATATATATATATATATATATATATATATATATATATATATATGGGTCATTTCTGAAGATCTGGCGCTAGGATACGAAAAACATGTACTGATCTCGATCTCCAAAAGTTGCTAAAATTTGCACGCCGACTCCGAGTTTTGTGTCACGGTTATGTATCAACACGTGGTAACCGCAGGGGGTGCCTCACGAAAAAGAAAAGAAATGCTTCAGACCATTCATTCATGGTTTGCTCTTAAACATTAAAAATATAGTATGTCGGACGAAGAGAGCACTGAACGCGGGCCGCTAGTGAGAGGTCGGCGGGCGGCGTGTTTTGTGACCCCTGCACAACGCCATAAATAACATTGCGAAGCAGAAACGTATATCTACTATGCCATTATTCATCATTCTGCAGAGAGGCAAGCTGCCAACATCAGGGGTCTCTAAGGCATTACCTACTTAAACTTTGTTGATACTGTGGCTGAAGACGATGAAGAATTACGGCTGAATCTTTTGTAATGGGCGGGTAGCTTTAAAGACCAGCGGTTATCCTGCCTACTCGCTACGTGCCCGGCCCATGTCCATTTCTTCTTGATTTCAGCTATCATATCCTTAACCCCCGTTTCTTCCCTGACCCACTCTGCTCTCTTCCTGTCTCTTAAGGTTATACCATAGTCCTCCAATAGTTATACCTGTCACTTTCTTTTCCATTGCTCGCTGCATCGTCCTCAATTTAGCTTAAACCCTTTTTGTGAAGGTTTCTGCTCTGTAGGTAAGTACCAGTAAGATGCAGCTGTCTACAGGCCCGTAGCCAGGGGGTGGGGGGTGCCCTCTAGGGCACCCCCCGCCCTCTTTCATTATTTATTTTCGAGGGGGGGGCGCCCCCCACGAGGATAAATAATGAAAATGCGGGTTTGTCAAGGCCTTCAAAAATTGCCCCCCCCCCCCCCCGGAAAAAGTGCCTGGCTACGAACCTGAGCTGTTATATACCGTCCTCTTGAGGGATAGTGGTAGACTACCATTCATGATTTGAGAATGCTTGCCGAATGAGCCCCATCCCATCCTTATTCTAGTTATTTCACTCTCATGGTTCGGCTCCGCGGTTACTACCTGTCCTAAGTAGACGTACTCCTTTACAACTTGCAGTGTCTCGCCACCTATCGCAAAGCGCTGTTCTCTGCCGAGATTGTTGCACATTACTTTAGTTTTATACATATTAATTTTCAGACCTACTCTTCTGCTTTCCGTATCCAGTTCAGTAATCATAAGCTGTAATTCGTCCCCTGAGTTACTCATAAATGCAATGTCATCAGCGAATCGCAGATTACTAAGAAACTCTCCATTAACTCTTATCCCTAACTCTTCCCAATCGAGGGCCCTGAAAACCTCCTGTAAACACGCGGTGAATAGCATTGGAGAGATCGTGTCTCGCGGCCTTACACCCTTTATAATAATAATAATAATAATAATAATAATAATAATAATAATAATAATAATAATAATATCTGGGGTTTAACGTCCCAAAACCACGATATGATTATGAGAGACGCCGTAGTGGGGGGCTCCAGAAATTTAGACCACCTGGGGTTCTTTAACGTGCACCTAAATCTAAGTACACGGGCCTCAAGCATTTTCGCCTCCATCGAAAATGCAGCCGCCGCGGCCGGGATTCGATCCCGCGACCACCCTTCTTTATTGGGATTCTGTTGCTTTCTTTATGGATGACTATGGTGGCTGTGGATCCGCTGTAGATTTCTTCCAGCATGTTTATATAGGCTTCGTCGATGTCCTGATTCCGCATTGCCTGCATGACTGCTGGTATCTCCACCGAATCAAATAAAATGCCTTCTCGTAATCTATGAAGACTGTTGTATTCCGTGCATTTCTGTATCACCTGATTGGTAGCATGAATATGGTCTATTGTTTAGTAGCCTGTACAAAATCGCGCTTGGTCCTTTGGTTGATTGAACTCTAATGTGGTCTTATTTCTATTAGCTATTATTTTTGTAAATAAATTGTAGACAACGGACAGTAAGCTCATCCGCTTGTAATTTTTCAAGTTCTTAACGTCCCCTTTCTTATAGATTAAGATGATGGCATTCTTCCAAGATTCTGGTACCCTCCCCGTCAAGATACACTTCGTATACAGGGTGACCAGTTTCTCTAACACAATCTGTCCGCCGTCTTTCAACAGATCTGGTGTTACGTTATCCTCTCCAGCGGCTTTGCCTGTTTGCATTCCCTCGAGGGGCTTTCTTTACTTCCCCTGTCGTTACTGGAAGGATGTCCGATTCCTCTGGGCTACTACTGCTTCTTACGTTATCATCCTGGTTGTCTCGGCTGCTGTACAGAAGATCTCTGTAGAATTCCTCCGCTACCTCTACTTTTCTATTCATATTGGTAGTGACTTTGCCTTCCTTGTCCCTTAATGCATACATCTGGATTTTGCCTTTGCACAGTTGTCTTCACAGCTTTGAGGCTTCTTCCGGTTCTTTAGAGCATGCTCAATTCTCCCCGTCATTTACCTTCTTATGTCGGCTACCTTACGCCTATTGATTAACTAAGATACCCAACAGTTATCTGTTAGCCCCGCTGTTAGAATTCCGCGAAGTGAAAATTAAATTTGGTGAACTATGCTCGACAAACGGAAAATGAATGTGGCCGAGTCCAGCAAATCACGCGCAAGCTTTATTCTTCGTTTCGCAAGCACGATGAGGTGTGTCGTCGCAAAATCAGGCGGCCGCTGTGTTCCGTGGACATGTGTCGTGCGAGACGACGCTGTTGAGGAGCAGACCGTGGAGCATAGCGTTGCGGAAGCACAGGGTTTCGCCGCCTCTTCGCAGTTGAGATTGCTGCAATGAGTTCGGAAAAAATAAAACACTTATTGATAAACATTGAACGCCGAGCGACAGAGCACCGTCATAAGAAATACCTTTATAACGCATCGAATCACTTTAACATGAACTCACTGAGGCATTCAATTAGTTCACAAAATTTGTCTAGATGTCGCCCACTACTGCTCATGCTTTAATTAAAATATAAGCTATGTAGTTGTTTAGTTCGCCGTGGACACCATTCGATAGTAATGAACAAAGTTATTATGACGTAAAACAACTTATGAAACGCCTGCCAGTGATGCGCCCTGGAAGACGGCCAACCACGACTAGGCAGATAGAGGCTGCAACTGCAGAGCCGTTTCAAAAGCCGGATGAATTCATGATTAAAAAAAAAAATCTGACTCCTACTTTACATAACATAATATAATGTGTAGCCAGTGTAAACTTTTTTTTATTTTAATAGTTGCTCATTCGTGGTAGCACGTGCGGCGCAACGTGGAAGAGCGGAGCCCGTTAGTCAGCTTGTCGCTGCGTCGCAAAATGGCAATTCATGGTACTACGCCTCTGAATGCAGGTCATTCCTGGCGGTCATGCGCTGTGCAGCCAGTTACAGGGCCGCCGTGGCCGTAGCGAGGACAGCCAGCCAGCGATGTTCGCACCGAAGTGTCTTTTCGATTGTGGAAATGAATTCTATGTAGAAAAAAATTACACCATCTCCCACTAAAGGGTACCATGAGGGGATGCGAAGCAGCATTGGGGGTGCACACCAAGTTTCCGTTTACGTTCACTCGGCCGTCGAAGCCAAGCGTCGGCGTCGAGCTACCGCTTCCGCTACAGAGAGACAACGCGAGTCTGCGGCGAGGGTAGCGAGGCTTTCGAGAAAACTGCAGCATCCGGGAACCGACGGAGCGACAGCACGATTCAAGCGAGACTTCCTCGACCGAGCGCACGCGCTTATATGAAATGGGGGGAGGGAGAGGAGGGAGTGGGTTTACAGGCTGCAACGCGGGGGGAGGAGAGGAGAGAAGGCGACCGAACACCTGCGTAAAGGAGGAGAGTGGGAGACAGAGTAGGCGCATGCGCAGTAAGGGTGGTCAGGACGCACACCGGATTCAGCTCGGCTAAGATGCTTCGCACCTAAAAAAATCCAGATGATTTCCGGTTCAGGCGGCTGTTTCGTTCGGCCGTATGACAGTACGAAAAAAGTGCGCAGCTTGCACTGGTGGCGCAAGGCTGGAACTAACAGCGGAGCTATCTATGTTCGTCCCAAGTTTTGCTGGTAATGCGAAGCTTTTGCTGAAGATGATAAGTTTTTGCTAGTAGTACTGGATATGGTTAGACTAGGCTAGGCATGTCACGTGACTACCTGTAACTTGGTGTTGTTTTTTTAGTCACGTGATTAGCTGTTCCTGGCGGGAACATGTCACGTGACTTGCTGTTACGTGGTTTATGACAGAAAATGTCACGTGAATATCTATTAGGGGATGTAGCGTAATTTTAGTCATGTTACTTCATATTGCGCGATTTTTAGTCACGTGACTATTTATTACGTGATGCTGCATGATTTTAGTCACGTAACTAGTTTTTACGTGGTGTTACGTGGTTTTTAGTCGCGTGACTAGTTGTTCCGTGATGTTACGTGATTTTTAGTCACGCGAGAGACTCGCCCATCATAGTTATTGTATTCCACGCCGGACAAATCGGTGAAGCAGAAGTTGAAAAGGACGAAGCGAGCTCGTACCGGCTCATGATGATGACATTTTCTGTTCGCACTACCCGGCGCATAAAAAAAAAATGCCCATAAAGAGCCCCGGTCTTTAAAAAATTGGTGAAGCTTGCGCTTAAACCGCGGAAGGCTTGACACAGTAAAAATGGACGATTCTGAACACTAATCTGGTTGCTTCTAACTTGTTTTTAGACCTTAACTAAGTGATGCAGGTTGTTTCTATGTTGCTTCTAGGTCGTTGCTAGGCTTTAGCTAGGTGATGCTAGGCTGTTTATAGGTTGATTCTCAGCGCAAGAGAGGTTCGAGGTAAACAACAGACAGTCACAGCCACACATAGTTGTCCAAACTCCGGAGACCGAAACTCACGTTGAAACCAAGCTTTCGCCCCCCACATAGACCTACGGGCACGTCGTCGTTGGCGTAGGCCTTCCATCGCTTCGGGGTCTTCTCGCAGCCGCCGTTGCTATTGCCGTTCCCTAGTATTCTCTCGTTCTACACACTCGGGGTTCTCGGCTCGCCGCCATCGCTTCGCAGCCTGTTGCCTTCAACCTGTTGTCTTCATTTTTAGTGGACCAGTGGTGATTATTGGGATTTACCCAATTTATGTGGCATATACCCGTTTATGATGATGATAGTCTTTGATAGGCCACTGAGGCACGTACCTGTTTAATGGTGATGATAGTTTTATGATAGGCCGCTCAAATTACGGCTAGCTTAAACAGCTTCGCTGTTAAACAACCGTTCGCCTTTCGCGTGATTATGCTGGATTCTGGTTTTCACTTCGAGGCGCCCACTGGGGGGCGCGGGGAAGCACGCGGCGCCGAGACCAACTACGTGTGAGGAGGAGGACTGATTTTATTGCGATATCAATTACATGGACACCTATTGGCGAGTTTTTGCCGTCGCCGTCGGGTTCGGTATACAAACAAAATAGTTAACACCGCCCCGTGCGTCGTACGTTCTATGCAAAAGTAAGAGTGGGCGAGCGCTGGAGACTAGCGCAGCTGAAGCAGAGATGAAACGAGCCGGCCATCATCGCACGAAAGGCGCATGCGATAACATCTCCCGCGTGCGAGGCCCGCCGTCCATGGCTCATCAAGGAGAGAGGAAACGCCATGCCCGTCTATCGTCGGGCGAAGGATCGTGAGGGGGGCCGGTGGGGAAGGGGTGCTGCGTCGCTCGAGCTGCAACAGCGAACTTTGATCATGCCCGCGAGCGCGATCTTGACAGGCACCAGTAGACAGCTCGCACACCCTTGCATGTGCTGCGCTTTCGCCGTTTACTTCGCGTTTAGACGACAGACCGCACGAAACCCACATCGCTCTCTGGAGCAGCCGTATTCCCTTACTCAAGCGTTTCGTAGAGATAGGATCCAAAAGAGTGAGCTGCCAGCATTACTTCGTATAACATTCCAATTCGTTGCTATCGCATTTATTGCTTCGCCCTTGCGGCGACGCTGCAATCTTTATTCTTCAATCGTTACCTAACGCATATACGCGAAAACAAATGTACGGATTATCAACGCGACTACTATTGTAGTGTTGGCAGAAAGAAAGTATAGGTCACAACAGTTGACGCAATGTAGGTTTCCTGGGCCGTTGTATTTAATTCCATACTCCCATATCACTTGGCCTACTGCAGTTAACTCACAAATTACTAACGCTGCCTACACTCTAAAAAAAAAAGTCCTTTCACTCTTTTTTGAGTGTTTTGCCGCGTAGACGACTCTCCTTAAAGAGTCTCGACAACTCTCTTTGGGGGGCCATTATACTGTCTTCTGAGAGTCGTGTGACCCTACCAGAGAGCCATATACGGGGCAAGTCAGGACTACCCGAAAGGAGTCACACATACTCTTTTTTTTTTACTTTCTTTCTTTTTTAGAGTGTAGCATTGGTAACGTTCGCTACAGTTGGCTAAATGGCGGCTAATGTTGGCTGCAGCGAAGGCGCCTGTTCCCAAATAATGGATACCGTCGGCTAGGGTTGGCTAGGAATGAGGAAATGATGGGAAACATCGTCTAGTGTTACGTTTTTTTTTTAATTATAAATTATGGAATATGCAATAACGCTTACGCGCGGACCATATTTTCCCCCTAGGGAATTTCTGCTGCGGAGTTTCATCGCCCGCCCCCCGTGTGTAGAATTTACAGCCAAGTGTCTGGTTACGATTTCTTTACAGCCAAGTGTCTGGTTACGATTCCTTCCTTTCTTTGCTCTAGCACCAGTCTGCATCTCTGTAGTTGTATTAACACAACTGCTTCCAACCAGCACGGCGGTCTAGTGTTTATGGTGTGCGATTTCCGTCTCCAAGGTCGCGGGATCTAATCCCGGCCGCAGCGGCCGCATTTTCTATGGAGGCGAAAATGGTTGAGGTTCGTGTATTTATATATAGGCCCAAGTTAAAAAAAAACCCAGGTGGTCGAAATTTCCGGAGGCCTCCACTGCAGCGTCCTTCATAACCATATCGTGGTTTTTGGGACGTGAAACACTAAGAATGAGTATTATTACCCAACTGCTCCCAAGTTCATAATGAAAATAAAAAAATCATTCATATGAAAATAAAAAGAGAGCCATGGTGCGTCCTAACGAGTATAACTGTCAAGGTGGAGTAGCCCGAATAGTGGTGCAGCGAGAATTGTTTTTCGGGGTGGGAGGTTCAACCATACGTTATGTATGTTCGTGTGTTTGTATATATATATATATATATATATATATATATATATATATATATATATATATATATATATATATATATATATATATATATGCAAAATTCGAAAAAAAAATCGAGGGGGGGGGTGCGGGTTGAACTCCCCCAAATTCCCCCCACCACCCCTGTGAGCGCGTCAGTGAGCTCGCTGTCGTTACCGGCGCGCTCACAGGGCTCACAGTCAGGGAGCGCGAAGAATGACAGTGTATAGAAACGATGAAAAGGAGTCCCTTGTCCTCCCCTCACGTTACACCGCCTGAACAAGAATGGGAAACCAGTTAGCCTAAACCACAACTCTTCCGAGTAGAAATGCACAGTGTTGGCGCTTGACCTTGCCTCGTAAGGCCGAGGCTTGAGAAAGCAGGATCAGGTGTGCGTACACGTACCATTCGGTTGAGCGTGCCTACGCACACGTAGCCCACGTCGTTGTTCCCTCCGCTCTCCTCTGCCTTGTCGTGCGCCCACGTCTTGCCGGGCAGGGAGACGGCCCACTTGCTGTGGTCCTCGGTGTTGTCGAAGGCCAGCGAAGCATTGCTCGAGGCCTGGTCAAAGCGCATCTGCAACACGTCCAGTACCCGAGGACCGGCGACGCCGTTGCAGGCCGGCGGTAGCTTGCCTCCACGACCGTTCCGCCACGTAGAGACCAGTACGTCCTTCCCGAGAGTGACACCCACGGCAGTCTCGTAGACGTCTGCGAGCGGCGCAGGTCCCAGTAGGTATTTGCGCCACGGCCGCCCATCAAACTGCCGTGGTACAGTACTAACATAGGTGCAGTTTCACCGTGATAGCTGCATTGACGTACTTTAGCAGCGATTTAAACGTCTTGCAGGCCCGCAGCCAGGAATTTTTTTTCGAGGGGGGGGGGGGGGGCACTTGTTGAAAGCCTTGAAAAACACCCATTTTTATTATTTTTCCTCGGTAATACACCCCATTCCATCCAAATTTCGAAAGGGGGGGGGGGGGGCCTAGACCCCCCCCCCCCTGGCTACGGGCCTGACGTCTTGAGTATCGGAATAACGTTTGGTCTACTTCATTACCATTGTGCTCTATAGCTACGTGTCACGTGCGTGCGTCGAAGAAAAATTCCGCAAGCTTCCCAGATAACGCAATTGGGGCTAAAGACACACGTTATACGTATTAAGACAAAGCCGAAGCTAAAAGTTTTAAGTTCGGATTTTTTTCGAAAAACTACGAGAACTTTTCGTCTTTCGTTCCTCTTAAACAGCGTAGAAAACTGGGCGAGTTGGTTGAACTTCATGGTTTTAAAAAGCAGCGCAAAAAGACGGTACACAAGATGAAGGAGGACACAGGACAAGCGTTCCTCTTACTTGCCAATGCACCTTCCGGTAAGCGTTGCTATGCATGACATATTCAGAAAAAGTCACACGCTTGAAGCTTGACAAACTGGGTTGGAGGTACGGAAGCATAATAAAGACAAAAGAAAATGAAAAGAAACACCACATTCAAAGGCGCTATTGAGGACAGCCTGATATGTGTGAGAATTGAGGAAGCACCAAATATTCAAGGCCACTCAGCGGTGGTACTGTTATATCGGTGTCACACGGGGACTTTTATCGATATCGGGGCCGATCCAGGTCGGATTCCTTGATCGCGATCAACAATGATCGCTGCTTCTCGATCCGAACTAATATTGATGACGTTTTACGCATGCGACTGTCAAATTGTGCATAGCTGTCTGTGAGCCAGATCACGAAGCGCAGATTGCGACCACCTTGACACAAATCGGGCTTGATCGCGATTGAAGGTAACGGTGTAAGGGCAACTGATACGGATCGAGTCTGATCCGGATCGGCCCTGATCGTAATCACACATGCACATGCTACTGTGGCATTAGTGGCCTTTTTCCATGACCAGCTGATCGTTGGGCACCATAAGCATTTCGAGGGGCAGGAAGCCACCCCAAATCCCTCGCAATCTCGGATGATATTTTTCTATGCAGTGTAGCAATACGCTACATAGCTTGATTAGTATACTCAAGTACCGCATCTCCGGGTGGAACGGTCTTCAGGACTGTTAGCCAACTTTGCACATTACACACTATTGACAAATCGTGTCAGTCGTGTCACAGCAGTGAAAGAAAGGCTGTCTGTGCTGGGTGTCCCATGCAGATGGGCGCCCCTGCTAAAAGTTCTGCAGATGCCCTTGGCCGGCACACTTTGGTGGCAGACCTCCAAATGCTACAGCATAGTGCAACGATATCTTTACTGGCTGGTTTCCGGAAACCGTCTTTCAAAATATTAACCCGGGCGCCCTCCGGACTTACTAGGGTGGATAAGAGGACCATTACACCGATCCTTGTTGAACTTTATGCACGAGTTCAACTTGTTCGTTTATGTGTGATGAGCCTCGTGTTATGCACGTTTGTTATGCCAAAGGGCAGTCTTTCAAAAAAAAAAAAAAAAAAAAAAAAAAAAAAAAAAAAAAAAAAAAAAAAAAGGAGACAAGGAAGATGTCTACTTTCTAGCTTCAGAAACACTTCAAACAATTACGGGGGTGGCAGGCTTCATGTATTCTATTAGTACATTTTGAGGAGCCTTGCCATTTTGTGAAAAAAAGTTTAATGGGCAATGCGAGGTTGCTGAAAGTGTGCCTGCAATTTTACAGCACTTCCCTTAAGGTCCCTAGAAGAACGTTCGTCGTAAGTACCGTTCAATCAATACGATAATGATTCTTCAGCTGAAGCACTTGTCAACCGTAAGCGCGTCAAGGCGGCCAGAGGTTCACGAAATGCTCGCGGACATCCTTCAGTATTTGTGCGATATTGCTACCTTTTGTGTGTCAGACGATGTCAAAGGAGGAAAATGTGAATAGTTGGAAATGACCGTCCAAACCTTTGAGTGTGCACATGAGCTGTTCAAAGCTACGATTCATTTTACGAAAACCTCCAACGAATTGCTGCGCATGATAAAGAACTTTGAGGCTGAGTCGACATTAGTACACTCAGTACCTATGTTTGCTCTGCTTCTTAAGGCTTGCTTTGTTCACTTGAGGGAAGGCACGCTATTGAGCATCCGTGAAAAAAACTTTTTGCACGCATGACATTATCAACACAAAAATGATGTGGCACATAAAGTTCTTGTGGGGAGTACTACAGTGCGCTCTGTCGAAAGTAACATTACCAGGCAACTGCAGCACACCATTTATTCCATCTTGTTCCTTCTTAAGGTGACCGCAAATGATGAAACTGAACCGATAGACCAATTTGCCTAGTCATTCGAGGCTTACTCGCCATTGTGTGCCCTAGCTGCGTCAGATAACAGTACCAACTCTGACTTACTCGGCAGACGCTTTGCAATATCAGGAATATGACGTGAAAAGAATCGTTTAGTCAATGCAATTCTCTAGCTTGCATGCCCACGCATGGCCTCTTTTTCTCACGTATTATTACGGTACACTGTATATCCTGCTATTCCCAGTAGTTAGTGCGAAAGTCAAAAGGGTGCACCTATGTTCTATTTCTTGAACTTGAAGAAGCATGTCAGGGAAGCGGAGGCAAATATTGGAAAGAGTTTGTAAATGTAACAAGTAGTAAGTAGGGACAGTGATTCCTGTACCAGTGAAAAAAAAAAGAACATTTTTTTTTCTACTCACGACAACGTGCCTTTGTCTTAGAGAATCTATAGTTGGTAAAATTTTCAAACACAGAGAAACCAAACCTGAAGAACTCCGAATTGGGGCATGTAACCGTATGTTCAATAAATAGCACCGGAAAACTCTGAACTTGAAAGAAATAAACATTCGAAATGCCTGCGTGCATATACCTCGAAAGGTTAAGCGAACACACAACCTTAGTTTTAGGCATCGAGCAGCATATATAGCTACCCACCCTGTTCGTATTGCCCGTGCTTGGCGAAGCTCACGAACGTGGCGTTTCCCTGGGTTATCAGCTTGGCGGTGAGCAGCCACGGCTGTGTGTGGATGAAGCTTTTCTGCAGCAGCAGCGCCAACTGAGGGTGCGCGGTGAGGAGGCTCTGCGGTGAGTAGCTGTCGTAGATGTCCGGATGCTGGAGACGGAGGTGCGTTGCTGCGAGACGAAAAACACGCTTTTTAATGTTCGAGAAAGCTGAGGAGGGCTGAGAAAAAGCTATTTAATAAACCTCAGTAATCGTTTGCCCGGAGGCTTGCGTAGCCTGTTACTCCGGATCGGAATAGCGCTTCCGTAGTATAGATACAAGTGCATACAAAGGGTATACAAAACTGGTTCTACGTGCATGCTCTATGTATATATACTGTATATATGAAGTATGTGAAACGGCCACCAACCTACTTTACCCGGGCCGGGCCGGGTAAAGTAGGTTTCACGGCGGGCCCGGGCCGGGCTCAGACCTGAAGCTCCGGGCTTAGGGCCGGGCCCGGGTTTTAGGTGGCGGGCTCGGGTCGGGCCGGGCTTGGACTTTCCTCAGTTCCTAAAGGAACACTAAAGTGAAACACTGACTCGGTTTAGACTGATAATGTGTACTCTGAGAACTCGAATGTCATTCATTTCACCATCATAAGTTTATTGATAGAGGAGAAAAAAATCACGGTCAAAATTCCATTTTAGAGTTTCGCCCTGAAATCTACGCGTGTGGCGTCACGGATTGCAAACTGTGTTCGTAGTATTTTGGGGGAACTGGGTCTTCAAAATTTCCTGAAAATTTGTATGTTAAGTCTATGGGCCACTCAGAGGTCAATTTACTTCATTTTTACCGATTAGGATCGACGTAGGCCCCAGTAGACGCCGTCAGAATCCATGGCGTGACGACTTCTGCTGAACGAATTTCAAGGTGGCGTCGCCACTCGCATTTTCTTTTTGCGCATTTTCGCGCTTGCCAGGAGTCTTGTCACGGCGAGCGTGGTTATTTTGGAATTCTTATCGAGTAATTTACTGATAATCGAAAACTATTCTTTTGTATTGTGTCCCTTCAAGTTTGTTCCAGAAACGTTGCACATACATATATGTTTCACATTTTGTCTCGAAAAAATGCTTCTTTTATGTGGGGATGCTATTTGGACTTCTATGATGGACAAGTACTGAACTTCTTTTCTTGCATATGGGACTACTTGATTTATCTGAAACGGACGAGCTAAATGTAAATGGACCAGACGCTTACATAGTTAACATCTGGCTATTCTGGGCTTTATTCGAATTCTTTATTAATTTATATCCCAAATGTCATTTTGTCATCACAGTAATTGAAGTAATGTAATAAATTTATAACTTATCATCACAACAGCTCTAAAGCTAAGAAACGTTCTTGAATCTTCCAGCGCTTTTCTAAAACGAAAGCACTCCATGGAGTCTCGTTACATGGAAACCCTATAAAGACATTTGTTTTCCGTGGCTGCGCCACGGTTCCCGGTGGTCATGTCACACGAGATGGACATGCACAGCCTGCTTTGTGCGCCCACATTGTTAGCGTCTCAGCTTTCGTCTTGTTCCGCTATAGCAGGGGTCTCAAATTCGCATCAGCTAACGGTCTGCATTCACAAAAATTTACTCCCACAAGGGTCAGGACAGTGGGTAGGAGGGGGTAGGGATGGGGAATAGTTTGCACCAAATGTTACCTAATTTTGCCATTTGAAAGAACTTTCTCATATCTTGTATATCGGTCATTTCTGAAGGGTATTGGATGGCGAGATTCCAACAACATATTCATACCTATCTCCAAAATGTCTAAAATCCCTACCCCCTCCTACCCACTGTCCTGACCCTTGTGGGAGTAAATTTTTGTGAATGCAGACCGTTAGCTGATGCGAATTTGAGACCCCTGCTATAGCGGAACAAGACGAAAGCTGAGACGCTAACAATGTGGGCGCACAAAGCAGGCTGTGCATGTCCATCTCGTGTGACATGACCACCGGGAACCGTGGCGCAGCCACGGAAAACAAATGTCTTTATAGGGTTTCCATGTAACGAGACTCCATGGAGTGCTTTCGTTTTAGAAAAGCGCTGGAAGATTCAAGAACGTTTCTTAGCTTTAGAGCTGTTGTGATGATAAGTAGAGGCCGGATTTTTAGGCACTAAAAAATCGGGCTTTAGGCGCCAAAAATAGACAGGCAAAACACAGTTTTAGGCCCCCAAAATCGTAAATATAGGCACAATAAATTTTTACAAAAATTCAAATTTTCGAAGAAAGACGTGCGCGACCTGTGTCTACGACAGGAAAGCAAGGAAATGTTATAGTTTATGATGGCACAAAGGCGCGAATCATCTAGCATAGCCATGCACTTGTCCTCTTTTCCGCACGGTTTGCAGAACACGGTCTCTCCTATTATTCCAGCACCGTCAAATAAACGCGCTCCTGGGTCTCTTTCTTCTCGCCATGGCTGAGAAGGACAGCACAGGAGCAAATAGCCAGGCCGGTAAAAGGCCAGAAGGGTCTTTCAGCCTCGTATTAACTGGGTCTAATTGCGCAGGGTCAATTTCTCCTCTGTCTGTGAACACCTTAAAGGGCCCCTCACCAGGTTTGAGCATTTCGAGCTGACAGGTGGAATGCATGCACTGGGCGCTCACGATCACGCCTGCCAAGATTCACAACGCTATGCACCACCGAAAGAGGTGAAATGTCAGACTAAACGCCGCTTGCCTTTCATCTCATGGGCGCGCGCCCCAACATGATGGAGGTCACATACAAGGAATGGTCCTGCGTACGTCACAGTAGTACGTGACACTGCGAGAATCATTCGAGGCGACATGTGTAATTTGTGCAGTCTGTTTCTTGAATAGAATGAAAATTGATCGAAATATTAAAACATACAAACAAAATCTGTGCGCATTTTTTTTTTTTACTTCGAATCAAGCGAGATGCGAGACTAAGCTGCATCCATTTCGTTTGTGTTCGTGTTCTCGCTGTTCTCGCGTCGTGCCGGCGTCAGCCCTGACAACGCTTGCGTGTTTTTGGTGCATCGTCCCTTAGAGCAGTTCCAGCGGTGCGACGCTGTGTATCGTGGTAAGGATACATGACCTATGCCAGCCTCTCCAAACATGCGCGCATAAAGGGATCCATCCCACAGAAACAGGCAGTACACTAGAAAGAACGCCGAAACTACACAACACCGCTTGCGTGCACGACCTGGCTTGGGCATGTCATGCGAATGTAACCTTGCGTGCACATGACGTGTTGATGTGTCTCCGTCGTGTGATTTTCCGGCTCCGAGTTGATCCGATACCGAATAGGGCAGGGAAGGAATTTGGCTTGCGAAGTCTACACGGGGCGAGTGGCAAAAGTTTCAAGCTCACCTTCTCGCATCATGCTCTCGCGGCTCGTAATGAGACTATTAAAAAGAATTCTTTTGGTACAAAGCTCTTCATTGGACACGCAACAACTTCCAGTGTCTAACTAAAATTTCTCATGTTACCTAGTGAAGCGCCCTTTAAGAAGTAAATTACAAACAAAAGAAAAGCCACGTGGACATCTGATTTTTTTTTTTACCTACACTCTACACTCTTTCCCCCTGACTGCACTCAACGGTTTCGCATTCGTTCTCCATCTTTCTGCGGCTGCACAGAGACACTCGTTCCCTACTCGCCTCCCCTCCCAATACACACACCCAGGTCTTCAAGGAGGCGCTTAAATTCTTTGGGAACACTGAACTGGAACATTGGCTGTAAAAGCCACCCGCCGCGTCATCATCCGTGGACGCCACTCTCCTCGTCTTCCCCTCTCCTCTTCCCAACTTTACTTTCCTCACCCCATTCCACTGTATACGCTGAGACGTGTTCCCATTTAGGGTTGCAGAAATAGCGTCTTTTCCTCTCCTTCTCCTCCCCCTCCTCCAACCACTCGCGCCATGTAAGTGCGGTGGCGCAAGGTGGCCGGCGCGTCCCATTTCGCTGCTGCTAGCGGTTGCTTTCCGGAAGTTTGTTGAACTAGAGAACTGGGTTGCACCCCATAGAGTTCCGAAAGCTCAATTTTGCCCGGTAACATGAATAATCGTCTCCAACTGTACTCGAAAGGAAGATTTGAGGTTAAATAGTGTACATATAGGCGCCGATATTGAAAATAGGCATTTATCGGCACTTATAGATATTTAGGCACAAACGCCAAAAAATAGGCATTTATAAGCACTATAAAAACACAAGCCCTCCTTAACCTCTAATTCATGCTCATATATCAAAATGGCACGATAGGAACGCAAGGAACAAAATAGGCATTTGCCTAAAATACGGTCTCTAATGATAAGTTATAAATTTATTGCATTACTTCAATTACTGTGATGACAGAATGACATTTGGGATATAAATTAATAAAGAATTTGAATAAAGCCCAGAATAGCCAGATGTTAACTATGTAAGAGTCTGGTCCATTTACATTTTGCTCGTCCGTTTCAGATAAATCAAGTAGTCCCATATGGAAGAAAAGAAGTTCAGTACTTGTCCATCATAGAAGTCCAAATTAGAGCACTGCACGGGCTCGGGCCTACCCGAAAACCCGGGCCGGGCCGGGTAAAGTGGTTTTCACGGCGGGCCCGGTCTGAAGCTCCGGGCTTAGGGCCGGGCTCGGGTTTGAGGTGGCGGGCTCAGGTCGGGCCGGGCTTGGAATCTGCTCAGTTCTTAAGATTGTTCCACATACGTTGTGCATACATATATGTTCCACATATTACATGTCGAAAAAGGGTTTGCGCATGCGCAGTAAGGGTGGCCGGCCGCACACCACCACCACCACCACCACCACCGGATTGAACTTCGCCATAAGACGCTTCGCATCGAAAAACATTTCTTTTGTGTGGGGCAAACTATTTGGAGAAGCTATATGAGGGACGATTCCTGAACTTCTTTTGCTTCGTGCATATGGGGCTACTTGATAGACTTGGCCCTTATATGCTGACACCTGCCTATTGTGTGATTTATTAATTGCATTCGCTGTTATTTCGTACCTGGAATAATATTCTGTAATCGCAATAATGAATGTAATAAATTTACATAATTAATTTATATCTATAAGTTATCATCGGCAGAGCGATCACAGAGCTCCAAAGCAGGGCAACATTCTTGAAAGTTTCCGCAGTACACTAAAACGAAAGGTCTGCGCGGAGTCTTGTTACATAGACTCGTTATAAAGACACGATCATTTTCCGTGGCTCCATCACGGCTCACCGTGGTGATGTGACGCGACTCGTACATGCACAGTCTGCTTTGTGTAGCCACATTATTACCGTCTGAGCTTTCTTTGTGTTCTGCTATATCGTGCGAGAGCTACACAATAGTGCCGCAACAGCGTTGGAATAAAAAAGATACTTACGAATTTATTTAAATATTTATTTCAACATACTGTTAACCCACATTCGTGGGTCATTAGAGGGAGGGCGTACATCAAATAACAACTAATATATAAAACACTGAAGTAACATCCAATGTCAACAACAATAACAAAAGCAATCCGAAAATCGTCAACAATGGGCATGACAACAGACGCGAAACATCAAGACATCGTCTAAAGAATTTTAGGGACATAGCTGTCAAGCAAATGTTCAAAAGCCTGTAAATCCGCACATTCAGCAATTTGTGCACGTAGTCCATTTCATTTTTCTATAACATTGCGGGAAAACGGACACTGAAAGACGTTTGTGCGGGCGGCGTAAGGGCTAATAACTGCACTACGATTTACTATTTTGCTAATTCTACCAGGCTCTCGTATGTATATACTTTTATCAACGTTTCTGTGACCCTTGACAACATGAACTAATAATTTTATTTCTTTCGTCTTTGTCCTAATTTCAAGCAATTCCAATTCACGTGAACTTAGCATCTCGGTAACTGAGTCTCATTTTTTTTTTTTTACCTAGAACTTGTGAATCTGGCTGCGATTCTTTGAATTTCCAGCTCACTGATTAGGCCTCTTTGATTCCCCACTGATTCCGTACCTGGCGATGTCCCCTTACCTTGAACCATGCATACAATGAGTACACATCGAGAAGCCTTTCGCGCTTTTATTACCAAACTGGAATGAACCCCGAAAAGAGATCAAATTATATACTGTGCTCAAACTTTGAGGGTCTGCAAGCTTTGAGTGCCTCAAGCTAAGAAAATGAACTTTTTTTGCTAGCTCGGAACACTTTGTCGCTTCACTCAGCTACGTCTGAAAAAAAAAAAATTGGGGGACCCTTAAGCGCCTTTAAGAGTTGAACGCGATAGCGATATGCCGTCCCTAGTGCGTACTTCAATCACTTAGTGCATACTATGTAATGGGTAGTATGCTTTAAACCAGGAGAAATTATGCGCGGCAAATGTGGGAAATGTTTTCGAACTTGCTATGCACCCACTACGTGGTGTTAAGGGAATACGCGCAGTAAGGTGTGTGCCGTTTGTAATGGGTGGCTGGCTTTAAACTATGGAATCGTTATGATAGTCACATATTCTGACGCCCGATGGGAATGTACGCTTGTACCACGCAATATTTCTGGAATATTACATGTTATATTGCGACGCCTATATAAAGGACGCTTGCGTTTGCGAAGCATGGAAGTTATTTTCACTGCATTTCCAAGCAGAGGGAGTTATTTTCACAGTATTTCCAAGCAGAGGCATGGCTGTGTGGTAGAACACCTGCTTGCCACGCAGACAACCCGGGTTCGATCCTCACTCGGACCCGAAAATTTTTATTATTTATTTTATTTGCATCTTTCTCGATTTTTCGGTCACGGACAAGATGATGGTTTTTCGGTCACGGACAAGATGATGATTTTTCGCTCACAACCAACGACGCCGACGCCGACACCGACACCGACGCCGACGCCTGAATTTCTGCGAAACGAGCTCTTTAACGCTATCGCGTTAAAAGGGAACAGCAAAACCATAGGACAGTGGCGCCAATCTACCCGTGATGCGCGCAAACGAATAGTCCGTGCTCTTCATCATGACGAAGCCAACCAATTTCCAATATTTCAACCTGTAAATGGCTTCAGGTAGCGCGGATGTGACAGCGGCAATCGTGTGCACATCGTTATGAAATGGCTGAGAAATTCCACACATTCGGTGCCTCGTCGCACAAAAACGAAATGCGTAACGGTCGAACGCCGACCGCATGGGTAAACACAAATCGACGAACTACGATACCTCGATTAAGCCGCAATAACTGCCTTTCCGTCGCAATGAAGCTGCTGAAACCATGTATTTTGCAGCCTCCGTAACATTAATTTTTCTACTGCTGCTGCTGCACGTTGGACCATGTTGTTGGCCCGGACTGCCTGACTGACACGGAAGACGGTGGCTGGACGGACGGCTGTCAAATGAGGGTGTCATGACGTCACGGCTTCCAACTCGCGTAGGCCGGGTGGCTTGGCGCACGCTCATAAAAACGTAGAAATTAAGACCACCCGCTGAAAACTTCGATAAGTGACGAATTCTTTTCGATGTAATTGCACAAATTCATTTTCAATATTTCCGCATAATTTTCAGATTTTGCTTCAGTATTCCTTTAAACTTCAATAAAGAGCGCAATATAAACAAAGCGAAGATATCGTTCAGTTGTCTGTCTCCTCTGTTCTTATTGCGTGCCCTGTTGAAACTAAACTCATGCTGCAAACCACTTTTCTTGCTACAATATGTGCTACCTAAAGCTCTTGATGATTACCATTGTATTTGTAGAAACAATATGTACAGTATAGCTCTGCCGAATAACCGTTCATCGTACCCAGTATCTCCGGCCATCTGTTACCACGGTAAAGCCCTTTTGTACAAGTAATTACCGTAGATTAAAGGATGCTTGTTTGCGTAGCATGCGCCAACAAAACGTCGATATTTGCTACTTAAAACGCCTTGCTGTCGATTCCATGTTCGGGCCACACCACCTAGATTATTGGCTCGGGCCCCAGTCGGGCCTGATCTGTGGTCGGGCCGGGCCGGGCCGGGTAGGTGAAATTTTTTCTCGGGTTCGGGCCGGGCCCGGGTCTCGCTTTTGGGTCTCCGGGCCGGGCTCGGGCGGGTAAACTTAGACGAGTGCCGGGCTGCCGGGCCCGGGCCGAGAATCTCGGCCCGTGCAGTGCTCCAGTCCAAATAGCATCCCCACATAAAAGAAGCATTTTTTCGAGACAAAATGTGAAACATAGGTATATGTATGTGCAACGTTTCTGGAACAAACTTGAAGGGACACAATACAAAAGAATAGTTTTCTATTATCAGTAAATTACTCGATAAGAATTCCAAAATAACCACGCTCGCCGTGACAAGACTCCTGGCAAGCGCGAAAATGCGCAAAAAGAAAATGCGAGTGGCGACGCCACCTTGAAATTCGTTCAGCAGAAGTCGTCACGTCATAGATTCTGACGGCGTCTACTGGGGCCTACGTAGATCCTAATCGGTAAAAGTGAAGTAAATTGACCTCTCAGTGGCCCATACACTTTACATACAAATTTTCAGGAAATTTTGAAGACCCAGTACCCCCAAAATACTACGAACACAGTTTGAAATCCGTGACGCCACACGCGTATAGATTTCAGGGCGAAACTCTAAAATGGAATTTTGACCGTGATTTTTTTCTCCTCTATCAATAAACTTATGATGGTGAAATGAATGACATTCGAGTTCTCAGAGTACACATTATCAGTCTAAACCGAGTCAGTGTTTCACTTTAGTGTTCCTTTAAAGGGACCTACAACCAATTTTTATGGTGCCTACTTTTTTTAGCGCAACGGAAAGCTTACCGGTCAGTGAGTCTAATCACGGAATAGTAAAGTGCAAAACGCCGCGAAGCATTTGTAATCAAATTTTTTCTATCTGCAGCGAATATGCAATCGTATACTCACATGCTGCAAACAGTGAGCGCGAGAGCCGTTCGTGTTCGAGCGCGCTGGTTTACTGCGCATGCGTGCACTCCGCGCGCATGCGCCGCATCTCGACTTGGGCCACTGGCGGCGGCGACAGCAGCGCCGCTTCTCACCGTGCAACTCCTTTTACGTCGTAAGCAGCACAGAATTGAGCGGGGCTGGATAATAATATACACATTTTAATTTTGAGGACTGACGCCCATGACAGCATCAAGCTACGCGGCTACGTACAGTAAAGTGATCGACTCCATATTCCATAATCCAGCTTCAAGTCTCTTCCGCTCGGCTGCGCGACATGACGGTTTTTGTCACTTTTAAGCACGATTTAAAAGTATAAATCCTATTCACAACGCGAAAAGAATGCTGGAATATGTCACTATATTTCATGGTCTTGTCATTTCTACTAGGATCTAATCACACGTTCAGGCCAGTTGTCGGTCCCTTTAAGAACTGAGGAAAGTCCAAGCCCGGCCCGACCCGAGCCCGCCACCTAAAACCCGGGCCCGGCCCTAAGGCCGGAGCTTCAGGCCCGAGTCCGGGCCGACCCGAGCTTAATTTATAATTTTTATATAATTATAATTTTTGTCTAGGCGAGTGTGGAGACAACAAAGTAATGAACTTGGCTTTCTTTATTTCTCTTGCTTTGGCAAGGTGCTACTATGCTGAAGACAGGCCCTATATATGCAGAAGGGTGCACGATTGGCTTTGTCATTACAGCATGCTTTAAATTTTAATAGACCGCCATGTAAACAAGGGGAAGAGAGCGCTCTGTTTCTTGTGTCCTCTGCTTTTATTGCGCTCTGCATTGAAACTGAACTCATGCTGCAAATCACTTTTCATGCTAGAATATCTGCTGTCATGAACTAGACAGAGGAACAAGAGACAACGCCTGTTCAGTAGGCCGGCTGTTCTTATTCTCCTACTTCGTTCTCCTCGTCTTCCTTCTCCTCCCGGTCCCTTAGCACGTGCCCGCGCCGCTTCGGCGTTGTCATCCTTACACTCGGCCGCGACTGCGACGTAGCATGACTAGCTGCCGAAATTATCTCTGGCGGGCGGCTTTGGCTGCCTCGCATAGGACGGTCAGGACCACGCAGTGACTTGGCTTGCTGACGTGCCAACGATGCTTCTGGTGGTCGGCCTTGGCTGTTGCGTTCCGGACGGTATCGGCCACGCAGCGACGTTGCATGGGGAGCTGCCGAAATGCTTTCCAGCGGATGACATTGGTAGTGCGGATGACATTGGTCCACAGGTCCTTGACACAGGGGCGCCACAGTTATAGAAAACGTTTCTGGCGGGCGGTTCTGGCTGTGCCTGTGTGGTCTTTCTTGTGTACGCCACGCCGTGTCTCGACGCGTCGAACACTCAGGTGGCCGACATTTGCTGCCTTGTTGCGGCCACTGGTCTCGGCCACGCTGCCAATAAAAGTGCACTGCAGAAGGCGCAACGAGTGCGTAACAGTGAGCAGTCGGCGCGGGACGAGGGTGCCTCCGACGATCGTCCCGTCGCCCTCCTGAACGTGCTGTCGGAAGTCTTTTGCACCGAAAGGTTGACGGCCGTGAAATTTCAAGTTGAGGGAAGGTAAGCTCTGCAACCACCGTGAGTTCAATGGCAGGCTTTAGTTGCAAGGTCGGGTTTCCGTCCACCCTAATGTCTCGTCCCGCAGAGCAGCCCGAGTGGGCGAAGCTTAGGTCACCATCCGAACCACCGCTAGATTTGGGCTCTAGTGACCGATCTTCGACGCCAACTTTGGCAGACACGTCGACTTCATTGAGGGACTCGCCAGTTTGCAAGTGGCGGACGTCCGATGGCTCTAGGGGTGGTTTAGGTGGGGCCTCGGGTGACATGACAGGTGGTTCCGGTGCAGGCAGAGCGTTAGCCGTGGTGTCACAGGCATCCTTGGACTGGTAGAGTGCGTGAATTCGTGGCTCGTCCGGCAGGACAAGGGACAACGACTCCGCGTATCCAGGTGGTGTCGAGCTTCGAGGCTGCATCGCCAACTGCTGAGGCTCGAGGGTGGTCTGGTTGTCTGTAGTCGGGCTGGAGGATTGCGACGAGACATCGAGCTGGGGCTCCACGTGAGCTCGATGTATGGGAGTGGGCGCGTTGGTAAAGGGCACAGCTACATCATGCCCCTCCCTATCTCGTTCCACAAGAGAGGGCAGGGTGACGGATGGCCGAGGTGCACTGTCGAGGTGCTGAGGCTCACATATCCCATCCGCGGTAGAAAATGGGTCGGCAGGAATGAGGTCACAAGTGTGGGAAAGGGGCCGGAAGAGACTTGTCAACTTCGCACACCATTCTGACCAGGATTGTTGTTTGATCCCTTCGTAGCCGTGCCATGCCTTGGCCGCACCGCCTAGGCGGTCGATGGCAAATAGCCATTTTCGGTCTTCCGGCCAGGCAAGGAGGGTGCCGAGTGCGTTGACGGTCTCAATCCACCCGAAGACGTCGTCTTGGAAGCCATGGAACTCCGGTACTGCCCAAATAGCTGCCGATGGTGGTGATGCGGCAGGCGAGAACACGGAGTTCAGCGGCGAAAAACGGTCGAGACGTTCTGGCACTTGTTTGAGGAAACGGAAGAGCTCCGTGTCGCTGTAGGGTGAAAGTCCCAATGAGCCAGGAGTTGTGGCCGCGGAGTATGCGGTGGTCGCAGCACTCACGGCGGCGTGGTCCGTGACCAAGGAAGCGTGGACGGCGTCCTTTGGCGGCTCAGATGGTGGCAGAGTCCCGGTCATTAAATACTCGCCATGGGAACCAGGCGAGAGGAGCCCGTGCACATCGTCGGCGCGAAGTAGCACGCCGCCAGTCAAGTAGTTCCCCGGAAGCACAATGGAGGCCTGGACGCCGTCCATTTGTGGTGGAATGGATACTTGCGGCGGTGGTCGACTTGCGGGCTCCATCACTGAGGAAGCGGGACGGCGTTCCTCGGGAAGACGCGCTGTCTCAAGCTAGCAGTTGGGGTTTGCCAAAGCCTTTCGACGACTGCGCCATTGTCATGAACTAGACAGAGGAACAAGAGACAACGCCTGTTCAGTAGGCCGGCTGTTCTTATTCTCCTACTTCGTTCTCCTCGTCTTCCTTCTCCTCCCGGTCCCTTAGCACGTGCCCGCGCCGCTTCGGCGTTGTCATCCTTACACTGCTTTGAAATGCTCTTGATCCCCAGGGAGCCTTGTTCATATTCATATCGAAAAAGGCTCCCGTTCTGGGTCCCGCAACGTCAACGCCTTTTAGGGGGCGAAGCTCCTTATGGCGAGACCTGGACGGTTGTCGAGCGGCGTCGATCGTCGATCGTGAACCATCCTCTGTACCCCGTAGTTCCCTTATCGTACAATAGAGGGCGCTGTCCCCTAGAGATGCATGCAAACTGCAGTTGGGTGACGATATACTAGATGGCGCTGTACGCATTCGATTTCTCGTCTCGTTTCCGAGAGAGCGCTGTCCCATAGACATGCGTACAATATGGCAGTTGGGTGAAGGTACGCTAGATGGCGTCGGCGGTGCAGCTGCTCTCCGATTGGCTGCTGCGCGGTCTGCGCGGGGTTGCGCTCTCATTCCTCGGATCGTCGCCGTACGAGTGCGCTTGCCGGATCGCGCTGCTTGGCGGACCATGGACGACGAGGAGCGCCGGCTGCGGAAGGCCGCTGCGGCTCGTGCTCGTCGGCAGGATCCCGAGGTGCGAGCTCGAGAGGCCGCCGCCAAGCGTGCGCGGCGTCAGGCGGATCCCGAGACGGTGTGCGCCAAGGAGGCCGCCCAGCAGTATCGCTTTGATTACTGCTGGGCGAAACCACTGAACATTTCACGGTGTAACCATGATTGCTTCACGAGCTTCGCCCCAAACTCTTCATCATTCACCCCGTGGATATGCTGTGATATTTTCATTCTCTTGTGGTGGATGTCCTCGTCTATTTATTCAATGATTCTTCCCGACCAAACGGGTATCCGTCGAAGCCTGGATTGCATCCGCATAGTATTTGCAGAAAAAGTACGTACAGTGTAACACTGCCAAGCAAACATCCATTGCATTCAGTATATCATCTCAGCTGTTTCCACCGTGAGCCCCCCGTTTACAAGAAATTACCGCAGGTTTAAAGTATAATTGTTAGCGAAGCATGCGATACATAGCGTAGATATTTTCCACTTAAAACGCCTTGCTGTCGATTCTATGTACGGTCAACACCCCTTAGATTAATGGCTCGGGCCCCTGTCGGGCCCGATCTGAGGTCGGGCCAGGCAGGGCCGGGTAGGCGAATTTTTTCCTTGGGTACGGGCCGGTGCCGGGTCTCGCATTGAGTCACAAGGCCGGGCTCGGGCGGGTAAATTTAAACAAGTTCCGGGCCCGGGCCGAAAATCCCAGCCCGTGCAGTGCTCTAGTCATGAAGGCGATGCTGCTATTTGCGACGGCACCGGACCGTGATGAAGACAACGAAAGACGGCAATTGCTACCTGCTTAGTTGACTTGCCTTGTTTGGTTTGCCAAACGATAGTGGCATTTCCAGGCGTGTAACCATTCCTTTGATGTGAAACGTATAAAACGCCGTTTCACCAACTCGCTCTGTTTCTTCGTGGAATTGCAGGGGTCTGAATTTTTCAGAAATTATTACGAGAAAAAAAAATTCACGAGAAAGTTTTTTTTTTCAGGCTACGCACTAGTTACCGGGGCTAGGCTATGAGCATAAGCCCATGGCTACCTGGAGCAATGCGGCTGCCAACCCACGTGCATGAAGCGCTTGATGTCTCAAGAGCACTCACTTTCCAGATTGTCGCAAATTATCGGAAATTATTTTAGCACGGCAATGCAAAAATAACGGTGCGTAAGGGATACAAGCGTCTGTGTGACGATCTTGCGTGTCTTGCGATGACATACCGATTGTGTCCAGCTGACTGGTGGGGAATGTGACGCACAGAGCCACCTGGCCGTACTCGCGGCCGGTGTCGGGGAACTCGTAGTGTCCGCTGTGCAGGGAGCCGGGAAAATCCGGCACGCTGTGGACCAGCCACACGCCCTGCTGCTCGTCGAATAGGATCACACCTGCGAAGGAATGGAAGTGACAGTGAAAGTGGCATGGGAGTGCATGGCTATATTAATGTGTAGATTAAATAGAATACGAAAAGAACTTCAGCCTTCAGGAGAGAGCGGCTCTTTATTGGAAGAACTACAATTTTTGACGGCGTGTATATAACTGCTGACCGAGGGTTGTTAGGTGGGCTAGTTGGTTCATGACCATTGTGACAAGCATGAACATGTGGCAAGCATGAACTGCTGGCGTGCCACTCCTGTAGAGATGGAAAATGTGATTCCGAAAATCAAGAATAGAGGGAAGAATTATAATAAAAAGAAATGATACAAACCAGTATGAAATGGGCAAGTGAACCTGATAATATTTACATTCCGTATTTCAGGTAATTCTGGGTTTTTCTATATGAAATAGTTGATCATTATAGCTTTCCGATTAGGCCAATTTCTAACAGGTAATTCAATGGTGACTCTAAAACCCGTCCCAGTTTTGAAGCGCCAGGCACAGGACATAATATGCAGCGTAACGTTAACGGATCGTGGCAAATCATGTCCAATTTCTAGCAACTGTCTCTCGTCGCGGTACGCGGGACATTTCAGCGATATGGGTCAGCCACCCAATGCGTAGGACAGGCAACCGGTGTTGAATAGAGCAACGGAATGGATACCAAGAGGGATAAAATGTAATCAGCTCGCAGAAGATAGGGTAAATTGCAGATCATTGGGAGAGACCTGCAGTGGACATGATATCGGCTGATAATGACGATGATGTCGATCAATCTGAATAGTGCCTGAGGCGAGGCGAATTAAATAGATTGTCGCATACTCGTTGAAAAAAAATTTTTTTTAAATAATGCACAGTCTTTTGGCAGTTAGTACAAGATGTTCATGTCGTAATATTAACGCGATAGCGTTAAAGAGCTCGTTTCACAGAAATTCCGGCGTCGGCGGCGGCGTCGTTGGTTGTGAGCGAAAAATAATCATCTTGTCCGTGACCGAAAAATCGAGAAAGATGCAAAGAAAATAAATAATAAAAGTTTCCGGGTCCGAATGAGGATGGAACCCAGCCCGTCTGCGTGGCAATCAGGTGTTCTACCACACAGCCACACTTCTGCTTGGGATTACATTGAAAATAACTTCCTCTGCTTGGAAATGCAGTGAAAATAACTCGTGCTCTACAAACACACGCGTGCTGTATGCAGGCGTCACAATACAATAATATAATAATATCTGAGGTTTTACGTCCCAAAACCACTATATGATTATGAGAGACGCCGTAGTGGAGGGCTCCGGGAATGTGGACCATCTGGTGTTCTTTAACGTGCACTGACATCGCACAGTACACGGGCCTCTACCATTTCGCCTCCACCGAAATGCGACCGCCGTGGCCGGGATCGAACCCGCGACCTTCGGGTCAGCAGCCGAGCACCGTAGCCACTGATCCACCGTGGCGGACGCGTCACAATACAACATGTAATATCGCAGTAATATTGCGTGGTACAAGCATACATTGCCATCGGGCGTCAGAAGATGTGAATATCATAACGATATTGTGGTTCAAAGCCGTCCACCCATTACAACAGGCACACATGTTACTGCGCTTACTCCCTGAAGACCACGTAGTGAGTGCATAGCAAGTTCTAAAACATTTCCCACCATTCCCGCGCATATTTACTCCTGGTTTAAAGCATGCTACCCATTACATAGTATGCACTAAGTGATTGAAGTACGCACTAGGGACAGGATATCGCTATCGCTTTCAACTCTTGAAGGCGAAGCTTAAGGGTCCCCCCAATTTTTCATAGCGGTAATAAGTTTCTATCATAGTGCACGCTATGAAGCGTTGTTTAGAGTAAATGTGATCAGGACAGTAACAAATCAGTATGCTCGCATCCACAGCACTTTCCAGGGAAGCGGAAAGATTGCTGCTGAGCAGGCAAAGCCTTGCTGCTAGATCAGCTTAGCCTGCTCTATTAAGCTATCGTATTATATGCATAGATACTACACCCGGAGATGATGAAAGTTATGGTGCATGTGTTCTAACTTTTGTTCTGTTAAGCAATACACACGCTTTTGAAATATAAAATATTATGATAATATTCATACTTACAATATTTATCTCTTGGATTCTACCACCGAATAGATCAGGTCATTATCCTATTCGTTATTCCAGGATTTCAAAGATTTCGAACAATACTATAAAAACTGTAATACACACTGTCTTCGTTGCTATTTCGGCAGAATAATTAGAAGGTAAATTTAACACGGTTCACTCTTGCAAAAGCACCATATAAAGATGATAGTTTCCTTCTTGGTACAATTGAACGCATGAAAACAAGTTTCCTGCTTCTTCAAAGTCTAAGAAATTGGTCACGCACAGTGTTCTTTAAACTAACTGATTTTTGCACGACGCCCACGTAGACTGTGATACCACATTAATATTATTACGGCGACCGATTCACTGTGATAGAGTGAGCGCAAGTGTACACAAAAGGACATTGAACCGCCTAAATGGTGTAGAATACAGTGAAAACTCGATCTGACGAAGCCCGGTTGTACGAGGTTCCCGACCTAACGAATAAATTTCGATTCCCCAGCACATACCCATAGGGCTCAGTTTTATAGTGAACCAGAATTAACGAACAAGCTTGGCCACCAAGCCTAATTTTATGAAGTTTTTCAGAAATAACTGAGTAAAAACAGCGACGATTTCCTTCCAATTCTGCAGACACGAGTTTTTCTTCGAGCGTGCGCTCTCACGCTATCCCATTAAAACGTCTATTCACGGCCATATAGGTTTAGTTTGACAATGCTGCACGCTACGCCCATGCATGGAGCAATGGACTCGGCAATCGGTAGCGCTCTTATGCACCGGATACGGGCGGTGGTGGCTGGTTTCGTGATTTCACGGCACTCGTCGTCTCCCCTTGCAACTTTTTGGCTCGGCCTGATCGCACAATCACTTCATTCGTTCTCCGCGTCTCCGCATATCGTTCGCCCGTCATTGTTTCACGTAACCGTCTTTCTGGCTTGCGTGGCCCGGACATGGTGCCGCCTGTGTTCGGGCGACATGGGAGGCTCCATGCCAGAACCGCCCGCGGGCCCCCCCCTCGCGGACTTTTCACACACTCAGGACTGGATCGGTCTGGTAGTTCTTGGTTGACGCTGCGTTACAATTTTAGATTTCGAAGAGCCAAAAAAAACCTCTTTCTCGATTTTACGAACTTCTCGATTTAACGAAGGAATTCGAGCGTCCTCATTACTTCGTTTGACCAGGTTTCAACTGTATCAGCGCAGAGCCACGAGCCTCGACATTTGACGAACTCTCACTAGGGCCACGCGGGCTATTCCGTTCATGAAAGGGGCTTATAACGCGACTTAGTACATTACTGAGTAGTCTTAACAGAAAGGGTTCTGGTGCAGGACCCTTCCTGCTGTTTTGTTTTCGGCTACAGCTTTTTTTTCTTCTTCGCTCGTGCCCTCCCGTTTCCTGGCATTCCACCAGGCCATTAAGCTTGAATAAAGAATGACGCATACACATACACGATTATTTCATTGTTGAACTTCGGTGCGCCTGCCTTATCGAGATGTTCCCGCTGTCAGCGCGTACAAACTTAGTGCCAGTGACGTGGCCTCACCTTTCGTGTGGCC
>JALIZH010014172.1:0-11799 GCA_030522465.1 Rhipicephalus appendiculatus | reverse complement strand
GGTGCTCTGCGTTCATCTATTAATCATTGTACTGACCGTGGCCGCCATGTTTACGACATTGGCGACGCCGTGCTGTCCCGGTATGGGTGATGCATGCGAGCTTTGTGCTTTAAGGGTTAGAATGCCTGACAAAACATCGTACCCTGGAGACTGTCACTAGTGCTCACAACTTCCCGACGCAACAGCAACGGATTTCTTTTTTCGTGCAGACAATAATTTATCTTGTTCTTAGGATTTGTCCTACATTATAGGCAAGCGTACGCGATCGATAATTTCTCATACGCTTTCCATCACATTGCGTGTCTGTCTGCTTCACATGGCTCAAACACGGAAAACGCCGAGCTCCTCGAATGTCGTTATTATCATTTTTACTAATAATATATTTCTGAGGTATTATGCGGCAATAGCACGATGTGGTTATGAAGCATGCCGTATTGGGGTATTCCGGATTTATTTTTACAACCTGGGGCATCTTATCAATCATCTATTTCTAAGTACACGAGATTGCATTTCGTCCCAACCCAAATACGGCGGCCGTGGTTACAAATCGAAACCATGACATCGCGTTTGGCAGCGCTACACCTCAGTCTGCTAAGCTCCAACGGTGGGTAGTTACAATTCTCGTTCAATAGCTTACATATTGGCGACAATATATCTACAGAGCTACTTGCGTTATTCTGCGGACGCCTGCGACCATGTAGGCAAGTTTATTGTACTCGTACTGCCACAAAAATTTTAAATCGTGTTTTTCTGCTGCAATAAGAAGTTAACGACCCACTTGTCATGGATGCAAACCTACCTTGCTCGAGAGCGGGACAGTTAATTGGAAATGTTTTTATAGCGCCTAGTCGCTGTTTCCGTTTTAGAAAGCACCGGGAGGGGCGAAGGCCAACAATGTTTTTTTTTTCTTTCTTTTTTTTTCACACAACTGGCTACACCAGCTCACAAAATAGTGAGCTCTGCTTTGACAACCCTATTCCACGAAAGCTCCCTGTGTGCAGCCATAAGCCGCCCTGGGTGGTTGTAAATATGCATGACTTGTCTCTCCCCCCTCCCCCCCGCCCCCCCCGCCCCTACTAAAATGCACTGCCGAGGCAACGACGTCTGCCTTTGCTCTCCCGTGAAAGTCCATAAAGGAGGTGCTCCCTTTCTTCGTTGAGTAGGTCTGTTAGGAGAAGGTGCTCGCGAGGAGCATGGTGGTGTAGATGATTGATGGTTGTTTACGTTAGAACAAAGTTGGTGTCGAGGTCATGATGTCATGCGTTTCGCGCGCCCTTGCGCGACACGCAGTTTAAACATGATCTGAAGTAAGTTTTAGGCTATACTAACCGTTGACATATTGTACGTAGATGAACAGTCCGTGTCCATGCAAATCTATTCTGCGAGTTATCTGGCCTTCAAAATATTGTGTCGGCACTCTTTTAAGGGCGCTGCTTGGCTTAACGCTCCTTCTTAAAAACGATCGCACAACACACCCCTTAGGTGCGGGCTCCGTGGTGGAAGTGAGCTTTTCCCGCTGTCGCTGCGCAGCAATGCTGAGCAGCACCACTCCGATAGCCGTGACGACGACTACCAGCAATACCATGCACCAGAGCGTGAACTGGAAGCTCGCTGGCTGGCCGTGCACGTCACGGTGGCGCCTGGCGCGGTGAAGGAGCAACTCGAATGCCTGCGCATAGGCGACATTTCCGAGGGAAAAAATTGAAGGACACTTTGAAAATTCAATTCAGTTCAATTCAATTCAATATTTATTTGTCTTTTCGGTGAAAGCCTGTGGCCATTTGGCTGGCTATGCCATGTGTGTTTTTTTTTTTTACACTGCTACTGGAATAGCACACACACGGAATGTGTGCGTGCTTTCTTTTTGAATGTTTACCGCGAATCGCAGCGAGTCTAATCTGCCTCCGTTTCACATGCGTTCGAATTCTCGCGCTTTGCGCGTCGTGCAGACGCCATCCGCGTTCCAGCGCTCATAAGGCTCATTTATCCTCCAGCGTGAGAGGGAGACGCCACAGCTGGCAACGTGCCAAAGCTGGCACCTTGCCTTTCGTGGCAGTACCGCTCAGACACAATGGTTGCCGCGCGCGTGAAACTGCAGAATTTAATGAACTCAGACATAAAAAAATTCAAGGACATTTTGTAAATTCCGGCGTTCGGCGAACGCCTGTGCCCATTGAGACAGGGTCGGTCAGAATGGAACGTGACGCACGCGTCTCCCTTCTTGCGTGATTGGGCACGCTGGGCACAGCGACGCTACACAAGGAAAGCGCGAGCGTTGTAGAGTCCGACGCGAGGCGCGACCGACGCGATCGGCGTTCGTTGGCGCGCCTCGGCGGCCACCTGGCACCGTGCCAGGGCACGGACGGACGGACGGATGGATGTGAGCATGAGACATTAAAGGCTTTCGCCTTATTATTGAAGGCGTCTGTCATAGCGCGCGTCGGCGTGCACCGGAACAACGTGGCGGTTCTGTCGGATTTGTCGCCACCTTTTCCATTTACCCCTTGAACCTAGCACTAGAAACCTTTGCTGCAAAAATGGACTTGGTGATTATTAAATGTCGGCAGCAAATGTCACGAGAACAGCTTCACTAGGGAATGAACTTGAGCTTGTTGGCACGGCTTCATCGCCAAGTCCTCTCTGTCTCTCTCATCCCGTTTGTCCGCGCTGTTTCCTGTTATGATATCTTGACTAGGGACCCTAGACAAAGATGCGTCGTATTTCCCTTGTCGTTAGTAACTAACGGTGCCTGGGAGACATCCAAGCAGCATCAGGAAAATGCAAAAGCGTGTTAATCAACACTCTGTAATCATTAACTAAATCTCATCGGAGTAAAAAAAGTCCGGAATGAGTCACGATGGACACCAACCGCAGAAAAGCTGGCATGAGGCAGTGAGAAGAGCGTTTCCCGTTACAAATACGCCGCAGATACTGTCGTATATGATTCTCAATGACAATTTTAAAATAAATAAAGGTCTGCCACCAAAATTTGCCTCAAGTGAAGCTGACGACATGGCATGAACACGAAACTCGGAAAGACCAAACAATGTTGGGTTAATGACTCCACTGACGTATTAGGGAACCAGGACAGGATCCCCGGACAATTTGCAGTTTTCAGCGAAAAATAGAAGTAGATGATCTATTGTGTCTCTACATACATAGGCGTGCGCACGAGGGGGGCAGGGGGGCGGCCGCCCCCTATACTCCGTTTCACAAGCTGTTGGCAGTACAGTGGAAGGTACGGGTGCCCTCAGCCAATCACGAATGAGCGCACCACATAATTGTGTTCATACGCGAATGTCGCTTCCGTGAATCTGACAAGTGGCCCCGCCTGCGTGGGAAAATGTGTACTATACTAATTAACTTTTTAATTTTGTAGCAGGTGGCGCTTCGCACCATCTTGATCTGTTCTGTTTATTTTTGGACGGGCCGACTTCCGTTCCAAAGGAACTGGCTTTGTCTATTAATATTTAGTGTGCCTTGTTCCTATGAATTTTCGTCACATCAGAGCTTTTTTTAATTGTTTACGCCACGGGTATAGAAACAAATATTTACTTTAGTCATTCAATCAATCAATTTAAGTGAATCATTGAGTCAATTAACGAACGAATCATGAAATCAATCAATCAGATGCTTTATTTTCCGACATAAAAAATGTTTTTTTTTTGTTTTTTTATGTTTCCTACTCTCACTGCAACAGTACTGAATGATCCCGTCCTGTACGCACCACGCATTGATTGCCATGAGGCCTCTAGGAGGGCTCACATCTCATCATCCTCATCACAACTTGTATTTGGCGTTGCAGCTCCGCAGAAACCGGCGGCGACTTTGCACAATGCGCCTCGCTTCTATGAGAAATGCGTTCCGAGAGCGTTCCTTGTACCTGAAGCCACGCTGCTTCAGCATCCTCTGAATCGTCGTTGTGGACACGGTCGGTAGCGTCTCGTCCTCTTCGAAACGCTGCACCACCTTGTCGATGGTTGGAATTTCACCTCTCTCAAAAACGACGTACACCACCCATCGAAAGACGCTCAGGTCAAAATCGTCCACCTTGTTCACCCGATCACGGCCTCTCCAATAAAACGCTTGTTCGGTGGTAGGACTCGGCCCGCGTTCCCCGCCAGCGCTTTCCACCGATAGAGCGTTCGGTCGCTCACCTGGATAGGTTTTTCCGTCCTCTTGGTGAGTGAATCCAAGCTTGCACTTTCCCCGCACTCGACGCGAAGCGCTAGCGTTTAAAGCTATCTGCTTCGCCAGTTTGGGAAAATCACGCACACTCGATGGATGGCTCACCGGCGACAGTTTGTGGGACGCGTTGCAGACACACGACCAACTCGGGCGACGCCATGTTGCTGAAAAGCGGCGCATCACCACCTCACAACAATCCTCCGCTCAGCCGCGTCCATGCGGGCTTTTTCTATTAATTTCACGAATTATTAAAACACTTTGGACGCTTTAAAACGTCAATCCGTGCCATACTGTCACGTTATGCGTTTGTAGTGTGCAAAATAGTTCGGGATTGCTAAAATAGTTGAGGGACTATTTGCTGTGCTCACACAGCCCTGATTGGACGAGAGAGCTCTACCTTTGGCTGCACTGCCAACAGCTTGTGAAACGGAGTATAGTCACCTCAGAAGGGGGCGCAAAGTCTGCCCCCATACATTGCCTTAATAGGGAGGGGGGGCGCTATGATGACCCTTCGCCCCCCCCCCCCCCCCCCCCTGAATGGGAACCCTGCGCACGCTTATGTCTACATATATGAAAACTGGTTTGTAAAAAATGCCCCCCCCCCCCTCCCCGAAGGGAATCGTGAGGAAATGCGAATGCATTTCGCGCCACTCCACGCAAGCGACGCTAACACAGCCGCCGCGTCTGGCCACGGCGGAGAGCGAAAATCAACTGACGAGCGGGCCACTCCACGCAAGCGACGCTAACACAACCGCCGCGTCTGGCCACGGCGAAGAGCAAGAGGCGCCCAGCCAGCGAACGGTCGAGAGCACGGTGTCATACCCCTGTCACACGGGCACCCGCGAACTTCGTTAAACTCCGTGTACGTAAAACTCTGTTAGGAAGTTCGACGGCGACGGAGTTGTGGCAGTGTCACACGGCAATGACAAAGTTGTAACCGTTGCCGCGAGGGGCTCAATCGGCGCTGTTTGATTTTCGCAAAAGTATCCTAATTTCACCTCTAGTTGGCCTTTGTGAATCTTCGTTAAGCGGTTTTTACAACAGAACATTATTAAGTAGGTCTGAAGCGAAAGAAAGCATTAAAAAATCTTCCAAATGAAAACGCTTTAGCTAAATGTAGCGATGCTGACAGCCACGCTGGCCACCTTGTGCCTGTTTACTAATTGCGGCGTGCTCGACTGTGCTCGACGACTGGTAGTGCGCACATTTTGTTCTCTTTATACTGTGCTGACTTTGCTGTGTCTTCAGCCATGAGTGACGAAGCGGAAGACGTGAAAAAGTGGTGTGATATTGCATTGGTGATGGCGTTGATCGGCTCCATGGATATAGAGATTGAGGCCGCTAGAGCCAATGTGCGCGCTATCAGGCACCGTCTCGTCGCGAACAGCGTGACGCTCAACGCGATAGCGTTGTCATCGAGGCGTGCTTCGAGGCGAGTTTGGGCATACCCACGATTCTCTCGCTGGTTTGAAGACACGCTCCCAAATCCTTGGCGGGCAGAACTTCCGGCAGTCATTCAGGGTTTCGCGTACAACGTTCAAATATCTCGTAGACGTCTGTACGCCAGTAATGCAACGAGAAACTACGAACATGCGGGAGGCGGTGTCTGTGCAAAAAAGGGTCGCTGTTGCTCTCTACAAGTTGTGTTCTTCTGCTGAAGATAGAACTGTCGCCAATTTGTTTGACCTGGGTAGGTCGACGGTCAATACAATATATAGAGAATTTTGTGACATCGTCGTGGAAGCCCTGGAAGATCAGTGGGTCAGGATGCTTGCAGCTGATGAAATGACCGACCACATACGGGAATTTTATGCCGTCACTGGCTTTCCCCAGGCAGTTGGAGCACTAGATGGCTGCCATTTCCCTGTCTCGCCTCCCAAAGAAAATGCCATCGACTACTACAACTACAAAGGCTGGTAAGTGTGCTCAAGTTAAATCAAAGTTGAAAGCTGGACTGGTTAAGACATTATTGAATGCGAAATCTTGGTGAACACACTACGTACACCGAAATATCAGGTGATGGGAAGAGGACAATCGTATGTTGTATAATTAGGTATACGTTCTTTTTCATCTAGATTCGCCCATGGCTATGAACAGCTAAATGCCCAAATAAAAAAATATGAATCAGTCAATGAAAGCATCACGCTATAAAAATTATGATATCACATGTAGGATGCCTGTTTGGGATTAATGTTTAGTGCGCACTCAACATAACTCCACAAATTAGTTATCGACAATTTCACGGTGTCTCATTCCAGCACCTAGTTCAAGAACAGTTTTGTAGTAGCATGGGCACAATATACATGCCACATCTCGCCTTATAACACAGCATTGGCATGGTTCTCTTACAAATGTATACAATTTGGCCATGAAGTTGTTTGTGCATTGCTAACTCTCTTTTGATCGTGATGTTAATATACTTGCAGGTACAGCGTGATCTTATTGGCTTTGGTAGACCACAAATATCGCTTTCGATTCATCAACGTCGGTTCCCCAGGCAGGTGCCACGACGCCCATGTCTACCACAGCTCAAGCTTGCCAAGCATTGTGACAGGACCGACATTTCAGAGCCCAACAATTTGTGTCAATAGTGCTCTTGTGCCACCACTGATCTTGTGCGATCAAGCATTCCCACTGACGCCCAATCTGATTAAGCCTTTCCCCGGCTCCACCAAAACATCAGCCGAAAAAGAGTTCAATTATCAGCTCTCAAGGTCTAGGCGAATTGTTGAAAACGCCTTCGGAAGACTCAAAGCCCGTTTTAGATATGTGATGAAGCGTATGGAGTGTGAGGTCACCAATGTTGCAGTTGTTATAAGAGCGTGTTGTGTGTTGAACAATATTTGTGAACACTTCAATGATACTGTATCCCAACAGTGGATAAATGAAGCAGAGCTCCAGAACACATTGTACGAGCAACCACACCACACCACAGGCATGCAAGTTGGATGTGGCAGAGATGTCAGAGATGCACTCGTACAATATTTTCAGCAGCACGGAGGCCATTAGATTTAAAGCAAATCGGGCATACAGCAGAAAATAATTTATTGCTCTAAAAATATTCCAAGAAGCTTCAGCTGGAGGCTCACTAGGTTTACCAGACTGCTTTAAAGGCACCATTGAGCCTGCTATATCGCTGTGGAAGTGTTTTTGAAAACATCCGGTAAGCTTCTTGGGGTGTGCCTTGGTTGCTCTGATGCAGCCAGTATTGCTATCCTTTTTATTGTATTCACGAGCAGTTTTCTTTTTTCCAAGTATTCATGTTGATTCTTTGTTGTGCCACCCCCCTCCCCCCCCACCAAAGTACCACACCTGTGTATGCTTTCCTTTTATTTTTGCAGTCTATAAAAATTTTAAAGTGTGCATCTTTCATGTACTGTTCCCATATATTTGCACATTTTTGTCCCCATTATTCTGTTCCTTTCTGGGTCTTGTAAAATATGTCCACCAGGTCTGAAAAGCAAACAAACCTTCGCTGTCCAACTTTTGAAACTGCGAAAAATTGTGGAAAATGTATTTTGAAAACTTGTCAGACTTGTCGTGAATTGAGCATCATGCTTACATGGAACTTTATGTTGGCAGTGTGTCTGTAATCATAAGGCATGTTCTACCCTTATTTGTCAGCAGTTCAATCAGCAAAGCACAGCAGTATGTATACTGCTTGAACAATAGAGGCCCCAAATAAACACACATTTAGTGGGGTAATTAGTGGCATTTATTTATTAAAATATTTGGAAAATAAGTCTACAAGCTTTTCTTGGGCTGCCACTTGCCGTTCACGCAAGCTTTGCTCGACCTGCGTGGCATTTTCTAGAGCTGAGATCAGCTTTCCTTGCTGCTCAAGCAGCGCACTCTGAAATTTTTCATTAGCGGACATCCGCTTCCTTTTTTGCGCTCGGCGCTGGTCTCGTGGCTTGCTTGTGCTGGTGCCAGGCAGCGGTTCTTGCACCTCCGAGGCACTGCTGCAGCCCTCTGTCACTGAGCTACTTTCAGTAGGCCCTTCTTCATCTGAGGAGAGACTTGAGCCCATCTCCATGCTCAGAACAATCTGAAAGACAAAAATTATCTGTTAGTGCTTCCCATAACAACATCAAGCTATTTTCAGCCTAATGTGACATTTAAGATGTTACTCATTCTTGAAGTGCTGTAAGTAACAATGAAGCATGCAAAAAGAAAAATGAACTAATCATATGAAGAAGCTTCAAAAAACCTCACTCCAAACTTTAGTTGTGACAAAGAGCTTGTTCTTTGGGGGGCATATTAGTGCAATAGTTTCGTCCCACGCTGCGTCTTATTTCTTACCATCCTAAACAGAGTCCATAATCACGATGTACAATACAATTTAGGCTTCTCTTTCAAATGTCACATTCCTAGATTGCATTCTGCAATAAGCAATATTTTGCATTCCAAAAGTGAGAATGCTGAGGGCATATTTAGCAGACTTTCAAGCCACAATTACAGATTTGAATAAGGTCAGCGTTAAGTAGAACAAATTGCCCACATTAATGGTATCAGAGAGAAAAGCACTTAGGTTGTGGCACAGGCAAATTGATTATTATCCTGACGACGTTATCTTATGCAATTGAGTTACATACCTCCTCGACGTTTCCCTTCGGTGAAGGGCGACTCTCTTGGACAAGAGAGTGGTCATTTATGGGAAGGGTCCCCAGGAACCTGTGTAGTTCCGTGAGGAATGGCCATGTGCTGGGTGCTGATCCCGTAGTTTTGTCCCGGGATTCCTTCCTGATAACACAATTTACGATTAGAAAAGCAGTGGTTTTATGTATTAAGAACATTCTTTCTGGACTCGCGTACAAAGCTTTCGGTTCGTATCCTAGCAAGTGAGTGCACTGCATTATACATTGGTGTCATGCTATGCGTCACGGTTTGCAACCTTTTTTTCCCCCCTTTGCAAAAGGAGCAGCCTGTACACCTAGAGGTGCTAGCCTGTACTGTTGCATCATGCAAAAAAATGAAAACTGTGAACAATGTAGGCAAGGCAACCTCTAGGTATGTTTGATGTTTCACAATGAAGACCCGAATAAAGAAAGACTAGTAGCTCGTGTACGCAATTTTGCTCGACCATATAGCTGATTTCGTAGGTTCCTTTCAAATGCTTAGAAATACTAGGAACTCTAAAAGAGTGAATAGGACGCTTATGCAAGTAATCATCGAATACTTCAATGTTTTTAGTGACCCAAATGTACGGTGTTTTTTTTTCTGTATAAAGCCAGATAACCTGCACGAGAAGTACACGAAATCATATCATTCCAGATAAATAAAGTTGCATGTATACCACGTGGAAATCGCGGAATGCAAAGGTAGAATATCTACACAGAACCAGCACCTCAAAAGAACTTTTTAACGAAATATAATGCGCGCGATAACACCCACAGGAAGCCCCAACACAAGCTTACGCGGGTTATTAGCACACAGCATCACACACAAGCTATTAGCAACACACGTGCTTTTCTGCAGTATGCACTTAACAGTGTGCGAACTCACCTATATCTCTGCGTGAGGTTATCAATTTTGTGCTGCACTTGCCGGCGCGTCCTCACAATTCCCCTCTGTGCAAGAGCGGCGACAATGGAGTCGTACACTCTGGAGTTGTGCTTTTCTCCCCTGAGTTCGCCAAGGTGGTCCTCCCACAATCTGATGAGCACCCACGTCTCGCTTTCACTCCAAGTCACCCTTGAATTCGGTGGGGTTCCATTACCCGTGCCTGCAGCCGTCGGAGCAGGTGAACACGACGCAGCGTTGTCATTCATTCTTGTCACGGGCAAACGCATACACGGGGACAACAACCGCACGCACGGACGAAAGAATTTCAAATGGCGGCGCGTGAGGCACGGTGCAAGACAAGGCCATGGTGTGGAGAGTAGCTGCACTTTGGCGGGCGTATATATATTTAAGGAAACGCACGTTATGAATGGGTCCTGCAACGAAAGAACGTTTAATATTGTCAAAATGTATTATTGTTTTGAATGCGGCAATTTTGTGCTCGAAGTTTTTTTCTGACCAACAGACTGCTGGGAACGAGAGTACTTCGTTGCGCCGTTAACGGAGAAAGCCGAACTTCGTTTGAGAAACGCTCCGTTTATCTTCGTTGGCGTAAGGGAGGCCGTGTGGCACGGACCGCATCTCCGTTGACATAACGACGAGGGAGTTAAACGAAGTTCGCGGGTGCCCGTGTGACAGGGGTATAAGACAGCCACGGAGCGGAGGGCGGAGCGCGCGCAGTCACGTGGGGCGTGACGTCGCTGCGCCGTTGCTACAGACGCTCCTCTCCGCTCCTCGCGCCGTTGCTAGGGGAGAGGAGGAGGAGCGCGGATGCCGGCGGAGTTTTCGGGGTCGCTTAAGAAGTGCATTCGCACTTAAAAGAAAGATGAAATGCAAAGTAAGCCCTACAGGTCGCCGGCTATAAGCCCCTCCCACCGCCGGCGACTGCCATTTTGCCATGGCGTGTGAGAGGTCATGTGCTGCACGGAGAGGAGCCGTCGTCTACTACCAAAGTTTGAGCCCCTGCAAGTCATTCAATTTCAGTGTCAAACTGAAAAACATGGCTGATCCCTCTGGTCTAGGAATTGGTACAACACAAAAGTGAGACGTGTCTTCATAAAGGTAGTTGAGCATTTATTGGGCATTGTTTCGCCAAAAGGGCGAAGGAATGAATGATACAGCAATAAATACTAATGCCAGGCGAAGAACGGCAAGCCGCTCGAAACTTGCAGTGCGCACCTCACGCAGAAAGGACGCAAGAAGTGAGCATACATAGCACGAGCGAGGACTAAGAACTGTCACAGTTCGACACTTGAAGTGCTCTGTTCAAAAACAAAGAAGGACGCATGGAACTATACACAGGACGAGCGCGACGAACTTTCACAATTGTTACTTGTGTGGGAGTAGCGTGCTTCTTTCGCATGCGCGGCCGCTGCAGCGAGCGAAGTGGCCTTCATGCTCAATGTAATTTCAACGCACACTTGTGAAAACCCAAGACAAACTGCCGCGATCACCGCGCTCACGAGATAAGCGCGGGCGCACGAGCGACCATGCCCTGTGAGGCGCGCGCATCACAACGGGAGAGGCGACCACCTTAGAGCGCGCCCTCCGCGCAACCTTCGCGCCATCTCGCTAGTCGTGATGAAAACGCGCTGAAGTCGCTGAGCTCTGAGGACCACCAACGGTATATGGTGTATATAAATAGCTCGCCGTCAGTATGCTGAACGTGCGCTCCATGGCCGAGTGGTTTGGTGCTGCACGCTTCGGAGAGAGAGGTTGTTGGTTCGACGGCCGGCGACAAAACCTTTTCTTCTAGTTTTTTGTCTTTGCAATCTGTTAGTTTATATTTTACAACGTCATATCTGTGACGGAAATACGTCAATGGAGCCGCGGTGGACCCCGGTATGAAACTCTTTCTTGTTAAAAAGCTGGAATGGATCGATTGCACGGGCACCTGACCACGAAAGAAAATCGTTCGACGGAATGCCGAGGTTCGCAAAACAAGAAGCCTTTGTTATGTCACGGTTCCCGAGTGCGCCAATGTTGCCCGACTCACATGCAGGTCACGTGTTTATAAAATTATTCACTCGACCAAATGCGCTAAAATTT